>JASAND010026566.1:0-68440 GCA_030248195.1 Trissonchulus latispiculum
ACCAGAACGTCCTCCAGAAATTGGCCAAAGGCACTGACTAGAGAGTAACAGAAACAAAGCAAGCGCGTGCTGAAATAACTAGACAATTACATAACATACAAGGTAAATTAGTGAAGTGTAAACAAAAGGATAAAAAAATAATAATAAAGGTGTAAAGATAAAAGAAAGGTATTAGATAAAAATAGATAAAACGTTAACCAATAGTACTGAAGTTGATATTAAATTTTTAAGATCAAAGAAATAAATTTTGAAAAACTTTACTCATTTGAGAAAATAAGATTCTAAAAAATTTTTTTAAAAGGATAGAACTCAAGGAAAGATAAATTAACCGGGCAAAAGGAAGTAAATTATGAATAGAAGGGTTTCAGACGATTCACATTAATCAATTCCGGAGTAGCATCCGAACGATGAGTGGACAAAATTTCAACATTTGTGGGAGAGACCACCTTTATAACACGGAAGGGACCTTGAAACATGGGGAGAAATTTGCGACTTGCCCCCCGAGGGATATTTGCCTGAGAGACATCTTTCCAGACCAACATATTTTCCTTATACTCAACAACCTTGGTTTTTGCATCATAAGTAGCTCGACGTTTTTCCAAAACTTCTTGAGTGTATTCTTTAAGAATTTGACGAGAATATTGCAATTTTTCACGTAAATCTTCAACGTAGGAAGGAGTAAATTCTTTCGCAAGTGGATCCTTACGGCTGAGTAAATTTTGAGAAAACAACCGAGGATCTTGACCAAACAGTAAGTAATAGGGGGATTCACCGGTAGAGGCATGGGGAGTAGAACGGTAGGCAAACAAAACCCATGGAATTAATTCGTCCCACTCTTTATTAAATCCCAAAATTGCTTTCCGTAGAAGCCCCTTTAAGGTTCCATTTAGTCGTTCGCACGCCCCATTAGTCTGAGGGTGGTAAGCGGTAGTACGTACCTTTTTAGTGCCCAAAAGTTTACACAAGGACTCCATTAGAGCAGAACAAAAGGGAGTACCTTTGTCCGTGAGAATTTCTCGAGGCGCCCCATGAACAGCAATAATATTTTCGGCAAAATTTTTAGCAATCGTTTGAGTCTGTTCATTAGGCATAGGGAAAGCCCAACCCCATCGTGTCAGAAAATCAACCACGACCAATACCTTAGAGTTTCCAGAGGTAGTGGGTGGGGCGTGCATGACATCCATGGAAAGCCTCTCAAAAGGGGCTTCTACGGGAGTGAAAAACGCATCCAGGCCTGCTTTTTGCGAGGTCCGGGATTACATGCAGCACAAACTTGACACAAATCCAAATACCGATTTATATCCTGAGTTAAGGTGTCCCAAAAATATTTTCCAGAAATCATTCCCAGGGTACGGTCCCTCCCGTTATGACATCCCGCAAACAACGTATTATGACATTCATCAAATACGTACTTACGACAATCCCGGGGAACTACTATCAACTTTAGGGGGTCCCGACGTTTAAACTTAAGCCTCCGATGTAAAATTTCATTTTCAATATAATACTCTGAAGAAGTTTTACGTATGGCATATGCCTCCACAGGATCCTGCGGAAGAGTTTTATCCTGTAGAAATTTCAACATATTTGCTGTAAAAGGGTCCGATTGTAGAGCTTGTTTCCAAATTTCAATTCCGGCCTCGGATGCCAGCGGGTCCTCAGGGCCCTCATATTCGTCCTCCATGTTCGTGATTGCGAAAAGAAATTCTGGGATTTTAGGGTGGTCCGCAAAAGAACCTGGTATCTCTGGAGGATTCCGAGACAGTGCATCCGGAGCACCCTTTGTGACACCCGGGCGCTTAATTACCCCAAACCGAAAAGAACGCAGAAAGGCCCTCAACCGGGCTCTTAGGCGAAGGGCAGTATTCGGTACCACTTGGTCACACAGCATATACTCAAGTGCTTTATGATCGGTTTTAACATCAAATTCATACAAAATCAAATAATGTTGAAAATATGAGATCCCAAAGAAAATAGCCAGGGCTTCTAATTCGGTTACGTGGTAGTTCTTTTCGGCTGTGGTCAGCGCCCGGGGGTATGGGAACCGGATGAAATTTACCCTGTTCATCTGTTTGCTGGAGGACGGCTGCTATACCTAAAAAGCTGGCATCCGTGGCCAAGGTGAACCGTTTCGAAAAGTCCGGGTACACCAATACGGGAGCCGTAATTAGTTTTTCTTTTAAGGTTTCAAAATCTGCTTGGCAAGCACTAGACCAAATAAATTCCGCGTCCTTTTTGAGTAGAGAGTTCAGGGGGTGAGCAATTTTAGGAAAAGTTTGGTGTTATGTACGTATCGTTGTATGTTGTGTTTATCGTGTTTATTATGTCTTTTTATTCTAGAAAAGTTGTGTGTGTCCAGGAAAATTCCCCGTCCAAACACGTTGTAAGGTTATTCGGTGGGTTATTTATTTTTCTATATTTTCTGAATTGTATATGTATAATGTCTGATCGTTTCGCGTACTCACGACAAATGGTGCTTGCACGTCGGCATCTGGTGGGGTATGCCCCCCCGCGCCTGGGGTTCCCTCCGATGAGATATCCCATTCGTCCGGAGTTGCTTTCTCCAGAAGCTAATTTTCCTAGATCTGTTTCGAATGTTGAATTTCCAAATTACACTGAATTCCCAGTTACCCACGATTACCAGTCTTTGCATTACTCAGAACCCGACTTGGGAGTTTATTCAATATTTGACCATCCACTCCGTTTTACTGGGCCTAGATCGACCTCCTCTTCTTCAGTGTCACCTCCCCCTTCCTACGAGTCCTCTCAAAATTCATCCACCACGACGACTCAAAATTTACCAAATCCTTCCCCTTTCCTTGTGACCCGACCCCCTCCTACCACCTACACACATACTCTTTCGTCCGGATCTACCTCTCCTCCCCGCACCGTAAATTATTACTATGATTCAATTCCAACCATGCTGTCCTCTCCAAATTCTACTTGGGACACTTTTTCTATAGATGGGCATGTGCAACCTCGCTACCCCGCCGGGGCTGGGAGGTCTCCTACGCGCTATTCTTTACCGTCAAATTTTCACCCCTTTTTACTTTCAAGGGAAGTTCAAACGTATGTTCCCTCAGTCTCTGTTCCCCTTGCCCCTCCTCCGCTTCCTCCCCGACCCGGTGCACCTGCAGCTCCTAACGCTATTCGTTTTCCTGCACTAATACCACCGGGGGGCTCGGTAAATGCTTGCACGGTTACCTTGTTCCAACTACCGTGGGGCCACCGCTTGGTAGCAAATTCTCCGCGTTATGCTCGTCCGGGTATTTGTTCTCAGTGTGGGCAGCCGGCAGCACGTTCGTATGAAAGGGGGGATATTTTCATGTCTACCCCTCCCGGGTTTTTGGATGAAACTTTTACCGGGTCGCCATACAATAGTCTGTCTGAAAATTCTCGTATTTTGGCCGAGGCCATAGTTTCGGATGTCTCGTTCTGGTGTTGGGACCCTGTTGATAGATGCCTTCGTCCTCAAAATCCTATCCCTTAAGAGGGTTAAAGTACTGTTGGGTTTTTAGAGTTTTTGATATATGTGTACGTACGTATTGTTTTCTTAAGTTGTGTGTTATTACTAATTCATTTGTATTATTTGGTTATTTCGCATGATCAGGGGGCTTAGTTCTACAATTTCATTTTAAAAAAGATTTAACACGTTTTCTAGGATTTCATAAAATTTTTTCGAATTTATATTTTGTTTAGATAAATCAAATTGCCTTCCAGTGTTCCTCTGGTGCGCCCATCATTGCCGTCGGTCTGTACGTTTTCAACGAATTATTTCACATGTCGGACAAATCACCAGCTGTTTCTCGGGCGACTGAGGTGGTCTCTGACCATGATTCCTCTATTGAGGTTGTGGATCAAAGTTCTCCGCCAGTCCTCCCTGTAGAAAGAAATTTTGCTCCGGTGGTCACCACCACAATTTCGGCGTCTTCATCATTGCCAAATTTGCCTATTCTTCAGAGGGCACCACATGTTCGCCCTAACTTTTTCCAGGAACACTCCTACCCTATTCCGATTCGCCCTAGACAACCAGTCGGGGAT
The DNA here is from genome assembly GCA_030248195.1 of Trissonchulus latispiculum. Classification (NCBI taxonomy): domain Eukaryota; kingdom Metazoa; phylum Nematoda; class Enoplea; order Enoplida; family Ironidae; genus Trissonchulus; species Trissonchulus latispiculum. Next base: position 4,039 of record JASAND010026566.1, read on the forward strand.
TTCACCCCGCCAAGATATTTCAGGCAAAATTTTTCTCCGCCTTTTGCTCCGCGGGTGGTTCGTCCGGGTGTGCCTCCTCAAGGGACTCCGGTCCATATTGTGGTCAGGTACCCATTGCCTGTTGGGCGCGTGCACCCTTACCTGGTGTCTCGACCCGTTATGCCACGACCGCCACCCACGCGGCCACCTCCTGGAGTTCCAAATATAATCGCCCTACATCAAACCCCGCCGGGGTATGTTTCCGGACCTATTTCTCCGGAAGTTTCCAGGATTGACAACTGCCCAACTTGCGGCCAACGGGCTCCGCGCATCTTTCATCGTGGAGAATTCACCATGATGTATCATGGTTCGGGGGTTACAACCAATACTAGATTTGGAGTACCGGGAAATCTCCGTCCGCTACATCCAGCTTTTGGTTCGGACACCTCCTATTGGTGGTGGGACATCAGTAATCAGTGTTTGCGCCCACGGGAGTGGTGAGCCAGTATCGGAGGAACACTGGACCCTAAAATCTTGGGTTTTGAACTGAAATTTCATATTTTGTCTAAATTTTTGCTAATTTTGTTTTATGCATGTTTATATGTTACTAATGCATTCTTGTTTTGTGTTTAGGTAAAAATTGGTTGTGTTCCTACGGGCCTATGCCAATTCGCCAGTGAATCCTGTGGTATTTGTTTTTGTGTTGTAATTTAGTTTGTTGTACTGTGGGTATATGAGTAGTTTTATTTTCTTTTCGTAGTGAAAATTTTGACAACCTTGTTTTTATTTTAAAATTTTTTCTGAAAATTTGTGTAATGCAACGTGACTCGGATCAGTCAGAGGAGTCGGATACTCCCGGGGGTAATGCTCAGCAGGCGGAGTCTGCTCAGGAGGAGGACGATCAGCCCTCCACGGTCCAAATTTATCTCGAATCCGAACTAGAGAGGGCTAAGGCTTCGACGTCGACTTCTCCGGGGTGTTCTACGTGGGGTCGAGCTGCCAGTGATGCTACCCTCAATCTGACGCAGGCGTTTCCCCCTAACCTGTCGAAGACCCCGCGTCTGCGCCGTTGTGCGGGCAACGGTTCTTCGTCAGGTTCAGCGGCGGGTCCTGTCCTGCGTCGTGCAGCAGAGGCAGCGGCGAGGTCCTCAAAGGAGCCCAAGACTAACACGAATTCTCCCCTTACCAAGGATGATTTGGATGAAAATTTGAGGCATAGGGACATACACCCTGTGACAATCCCGGCCTTCATCGAATCCCAGGAACTCAAAAATTGGGAGGCCGCTGTGCAGAAATGGGCAAGGGAGCCGAGTAGTTTGAAACCTCGAGACTCTCGTGACACTATCACTATAATTTTTAGGCTCCAGCAGCTCTATGCCAAGGTTCAGGACATCTATAAAATGGCAGATAGTGCTCGTTTTTTGACTCTCTCCTATGTAAAACATCAAGGTTCGTTTCCAGATTCGTCTACTGGACCAGCTCTTTCCATCTTTCCATCCACCCGCTCAAATTCTCCACCGAAATTGACCCGCTCTGTTTTCATGCTCCTAATCAATGTACGCACGCTCCAAATTTCAAGGTTTTTATGTTTTTGATTCCTCGAATTTATATGGATGTTCCTTCCTGGTCGCTCATCAGATACGGCTTGCAGCCCATCCTGTACAACACGCTTTTTCCAATTTTTGCTATAGGAGCTGTTGATACGGTTCGGGTTCTGTATACGACCTTGGGCATCGATGCTAGAAATTCTATTGTTGATTTGAATCATCTCGCCGACTATATTGCGGAGCGGCCCTTGTCTTCTGGTCTTCGTCAGCGGGGTCCATGTCATCGAAAAGGCCCGCATATTTGGAATACTAAAGGTGATCCTCAAAAGGGTATCTCCTCATATCCGGCGAACCGCCGTCTCCTGGCACGAGATTGGATCGGCCTTTCAAGTGGTTTCAGGAGACTCTTTTGCAGTACCCTCCGGACAGAGTTCGTCGCTCCTATCTTTCCGATAATTCTGTCACTCCTTTACAGGAAGAAATTGTTTTAGAGTACGGGCTGGTCCAGATTAGGGATACGTATATGTCTGTGCATATGCTGTACCTTTATTCTCCTCTCTTAGAACAGGACTTTTTAGTGCTCCGGAGACAGCGGTCCTATGGACAGAAAGGTCTGGAAAAGACGTTACGCGAACTGTCGAGCTTGCCTGTTCTTAATAAGCCTGTTCCGGTTGTGGATCCTCCTTTTGACCCTACACAAATGATTTTTCTTAAGTTTGAACCTAACAAGGGTAGGAGTAAAGGTGATAAAATCTCGGCACACCTTCGCCCAGACCTCTCGGTCTCTACCGCACAGAACCCTCGGATTCCTGGGGTTGAAATCCGTAATAAGGATTTTTTCGTCTCTGCGCCTCTCCGGGCAAACCCGGCGGTGTTAGGTACTAAGGCGGAGAAGGTTCCGGGAGCTGCGAAGCGTGCAAAGGAGGCACTGCAGGAGGAGCAGGACTTCCGGGCGGTTGGGGAAAATGAGGACCCGGAGGAACTACCAGTAGATCATCAGCCAAGTCAGTTGAATTTGGCAATTTTTCCAACTTCTCCTCCGGGGACTCCTCCTCACTCTCCACTTTCACCTATGGACACGTCTGCGGGGCGTTTGTTAATCGACGAACGCCCGCGTGCTCGCTCTAGGTCACCTCCACGGTCGGGTGCGGGCGTGGTCGGTTCCGGGCGGTCTCCTCATTTTAGGAATCGCTCCGTTCCTGCACGCTCCGGTATCACCCTGCACATGGATGACCTACTGGGCATGTATGCAGATACACCTAAAAAGCCTACGGCTCCTGAGGCTGCTGAAGCTTCACGCAAATATTATGAGCGACTAGCCGCCCGGACTGCTGCTTCGGCCGCTGCTTCTGTTGCTTCGGCTGCTGCCGTTGCCTCTGTTGCTTCGGTCACTACTGCTGCTTCGCCGCTCCCGGAGCAGCCTGTTCCGATCCTGTTGCCGCCGGCTTCAGTATCTATTCCGGTGAAGACCACAAAACTTCGCAAAACCGTGGTTCAAACTCCTGCAGGGGAGGTCTCTATTGCCCAGCCTGTTCCATCTTCGTCAGGCATCAGTGCGTCTAGCAGTCTAGAGTCTCTCCCTCACTGCCTGCCTCATACTTCTGTTCAGTCTGAGTCTTCTACCTTGGATTTTAATCTCCTTCCGGGTGGTGGCTATTTTGTTGATCGTGGTCCCGGTACTCCTGGGGTCACGACCGCTAGTCTGTTTCCGACATCTGCTCCACCTGTGACGCTTTCTCTTTCGAGTTCCACCCAGGTGCGAGCGAGGCTTCCGCCACAACAGCCGCCTGTTTCGCAAACTTCAGCGCGGATGGCCCCGGTGGTCCAGCCCCCTGCGGTTCCTGCTTCTTCAGCTCAGGCTCCAGTTCTCCGGCTCAGACAGGAGGGGTTGACTCCCCCCCTTCCGCCCGTTCCTATCCCACCCCTGCGTTTTTCTACTCCCCATCGGCCTGACCCAATTGGTCTTTCTCCGGCCTTAGATATGTCTGTTTCAGTTTCTGGGCTTGACGACACCCTTCGTCGCCTTGCTCAGGACTCATTTTTTCAGCTTTTGCCTGATATCAGTACCCCACAACAGCTTTTTGCTTTAGAACAATACGGGCTGACTCAACTCCAAATTTTTAACAAATTGGGTACTCCCCCACCTTGGAAACCTCTGGCTTTTATTTATGCTGTTCTTAAAATTGACGCTTCTCATATGCCAAATTTATTCAAAATCGTTTACCCGGAACCCCCGGTTAACCCTCTATTGGATACGTCGGCCGCAGGACTGTCGTCTTTGATGAATTTAAATCTTTCTGGGCTATCTGGTGGGTTGGATGCTGCGGCCCCGGGTTCGGGCCCTTTGCGGTCTACCCCCGGTTCCGAGCTTCCGTCTGCTCCGGTAGTGCAGATTGTGGGTGTCTTGGACCAGCTTGGGCAATCCCACCGTCCGGGTATTCCTGCGGTTTTGGATGTTCCTATGCAGGAGGAACCGGTGATTCAGCTACACGTGCCGCCTCCGCCTCTTCAGGTTTCACCGTATGAGGTTTCACCGTTTGAGGGTCTTCCCGCGGATAAGCAGATTGTTTGGCCTGAGTCCCACTTCCTGTTTCCACGTAAACTGGTCTTGGATCTGACAGGTTTGGTACCGGGCTCCCTTTCTTCTGAGACAGTTCCTACAATTGTCGCTGATCAGCCTCCGCGGTACATCGTTCAGCCTCCGCCTGGTCCGTATAAGGCAACCAAGATCATTCGTGAACGTGGTTTGGCTCAGATTCCCCCAGGTTTGAAGAAGTTCAACGAGTGCCCGCCTAACTTTGGCGATCCGACAAAACAACTGCCGTGTGGTACCCAGCGTTTTACTGGTCCACAGGTGGTCGACGAAGCTTTCTGGCCTGGTGTTCACTACCTGATTCACCACTATCCGCATATGGTTCCTTTCCGGATCCATTCGGAGCCTTATTGGCAGATAGCGTGTCTTCCGGACCTTCAGTCCAAGATTGACGGGTCTTCCTTGAACCCATATTTTATCGCCATCTATAACTTCTGGGACGGCGTTTTTCGTTGCAACGAGATTCCTTTTGCGGTGACGCGTAACGTTTATGACAACTTCTTGTCGCGCATAAAGAATCTCTTTCCGGGAGCAGAGGTGCTTTGCACCCCTACGGAGCACAAGTTCGTCACTTCAGATGGATCTCCGTACCCAACTCTGGACCGCTTTCGCTGGACTGTTAAGTTGGACTTTCCTCCGATCTACCGTCGGGGTATGTTAGAATTTGATTCCTACCGTCTAGTGGGGCAGGCCTCCAATCTGTGGGCTGCTACTGCGGCTGCCGCTGCCAAAATTTTCCCGTTTATCAACATCTACCCGGTTTATCTGATGGCTCGTGGCTCGCCGTCTAAATACGTGAATTTTATTACTAGGATCACTGAGGACCTCGCTGCCCTGCGGAGGACACAGTCACCAAAGTTTGGGCTCATTCCCACAATAAGGCACATAAAGCTGCTATGAATCGCCAGGTCATCTGGTTCAAGGGTCCGGGTAATATGGCCTCCAACATGTGGATCGTTCAACCCGATCCCTTGTCAAATTCAAACGACCCCGTCTACATCCAATGGGGGGAGGAAGAATTCGGTACTTCTGAACAGTTGTACCACTGGCGCAAGTTCGAGGACTTTTTCGGCCTCAAGGAACCGGCCCGGGTCGTGGCCTCTATGGAGTGCCCCTTCCAAACCAAATATCTGGCTGAGGAATTTATGGACAAATGGATTCCGCGAGAGTCTGCTCTGCGTCAAATGTGGCACGCAAAAACGGGTCCGGGTTCCTTGATCCGAGCACTCATTATGCTTGATGTCATCCGGGCTAAAGCGGCCTCTTGTCCTCAGTTTCGCCGTTGGCTGCACGACACCGGCGTAGCCTATTTGGTCGAAGCGGTGCCTGGTGACTCCTACTGGAGTTGTGGCTACGATGCCTTGGAACTTCAGGCTATGCCACCGGCCCGCCGCCGTGAAGTCCTTACTGACCAAAACCCTAAAGGGCAGAATTGGATGGGCAAAATCTGCATGATCGTCCGGCGGGAACTTTTCCCACAGCTCCCTCACGAGCTGGCGGTCCGCGAGGCTGAGCAGAACCTCCGGGAGGCTATCAGGTATCCTGCACCTGTGTAATTGTTTTGTGCATGTGGCGGGGTGGGATGTTCCTATGGTCCGTATTTGGGGGGTATTGTGTTTGTTATGTTCTACCTATATACGGGGGGGATCTGTTTCTTGTTCTTATATGTCATCTAACACTTATTTTTCTGACACAAAGTTGATTACTCCTTTGAATATGCTTTTCTTGTCCTTGATAAAAGTTTTTTCTTATTTGAATTTTCAAGCTTTCTACGTTCAATTAACAGTGGATTATTCTTTCAAGTGACTTAAATTTTGCGAATTTTCACATATATTTTATTTTTACTTCTATTTTTATGTCGTATATGACTACTTATCTTATTTTATCAAAATTTTTAACCATTATAAATTTTAATATGCAATAGTACTGGGGTTGTTTTACCGTCCTGTATCTCGGCGGGTCCGTGGTTGCTCGTCGCCTGTGTCTGGCTTATGGCCGGGCAGGGGTGGGCGGTCATTATAGACTCCGTAGCTTAATTTTTCGCTTTCTTTGATTTTCGGCGCAGTCTGCGGCCGCTGGTTGTCAGGACACTCTCCGGGCTGCAGTTTCCGTAGGCTCGCGTCCCCTCTCTCCTAAATTAATCGGGCCTTTATGATGTACTGTATGGCCATGTGCCTTATGTTGTGACTGTGGCATACGTGCCTTATATTAGGATGCTATTTTTGTTCACTGTAGGCCCTCGTGCCGTATGTTAATTCCATATAATATGCCGTATTTACTCCTTTTTTTGTTTGTTTGTCTTTGTTTACTATAACATACTTCCCCTTCCCTCCCCCCCAGTCCCTTTTCTGCGGCGAGTTCCCCTTTCTGCTATTGTGTCTGTCGTGTAAATTGTTTTCCCTTAGGCGAGCTGTTTTGTGCCTACTATTGGAGAGGCCCGGGTGATTGGTGTGGGCCTGGTTCTGCCTTTTGACCGGTGTACGCCGAGGGGCGCCCGCTCTCCTCCCGGAGGTTGGTCCGAAGTCCGGTTGATGAAATCCCCGGAGGGTTTCTCGGCGGCCTCTTTTGCTTCATGCTATATGAACTTTGATCTGCTTTGCCAACAGTCATCAGTACATATTTGTATGACAGTCAAGTGTGTGATACATGTTATATTCCGGTTATGTCCCCTACTCGTCCGCTCCCGCTCCCCCTTTTCCCATTTTTTCTAATCGTGTTGTGTGTTTTCATTCCATTTTTCTGCTTTATTTTGTCTGATAGCTTTAACAGGTTGGGGGGGAATACATTTGGGTTTATACTTTATGGGCTTTTCCCTTGATTTTTCCCTTTTAAATTCCTTTGATTTTTCCAAATTTTCTATTTCTTTCTACCGCCTCTTTCGAGATTTTTCTATTTGGGTGCCCCCTAGTTCGGCTAGTCCGTCCTATATTATGTCGTATGTTATTCCTTTTCTAACTGTTTTGTTTTTGTATTACTACTGTTCGTTGTACCGCGGGTTTACCATCATGATTTTGTACTGCCATTTACACCTGCCAGTTTTGCCATCTTTTTCGGTGCAGCTACATTTATATGTGTGCTTTATTCATATGCAGCTTTATTTTCGGCATTTAACCAGATTCGTGCATAATATGCTTACTCCGGGGGGAGGCTTCCCTGGACTGGATATACGTGCGTGTTTTCGCTCTTTTCGCGCAATTTCTCATAAATTTCTATAAATTTTCCTCCGGTGTAGCCTCTCCCGGAGCACATCTATATTCCATATTCTTCATATATAGCTGGGGTTTAAATTCTATTTCTTTGTTTAGTCATTCATAGTATATTTTCTACTCTATACTCGCCTAGTTCCTATACTGTCTAGCTTTGCATTTGTGCTCCCGTATTGTGATGTTTGAAACAGAGTTTCCCCATTGCTCCATAAAAATTTTTTGGGTTACTCTCCCTTTTGAGACCTGCGCTCCCATCGCGGCTGAAGGGTTCTACGTCTTTTGTGTTGAGTCTATGTACTCTAATGTTTGTGTGGTCCGGCACGTGCCGACGTAGCTTTACCCGTGTCTCGAAAACAGACCCCTAAAATTTGGCAAAGCCAGGGGCTCGAGTGAGATACAATTTTAATTCTTTCTGCTTACTAAAACGACGTTTTACCTTTACTAGTACCTAAGTTACGTAGGTTAACCTCATTTTTATGGCTACTAATTTTGCCTGGAGGCCGCGGCGAGGGCGCGCGTTTCAAAAGAGGGGGTAATCTGTGAACTATTTTCTATTATCTCCTTTGAATTTCATTTGAAATTATCTAAAAATGAAGAAAATGCAGTGTTATCTTTATGAATGATAAATGGAAAATTGTACTTCTGTGTAGGAACCTCGGTTCCTTAGCTAAGTCGTGTCTGCCATTGAAATTTAGTGGAAAGTCAGTCTTGTCTGAAATTCTGGGGAACTCGGTCGGGTTACTTCTTGGAGCTCTCACTTTTACGACCGTCCGTCCAGCATTGGGAGTTTTGGGGGTGGACGCCCTCCACCTAGACTTTTCCAATCTGGTTTGTTATTTTATTCTTGTTCTGCTATTTTGTTGGAATTTGTTCTGGAGATTTCTATGTTTGGAACTGTGAATTTTGTTTTTCTACCATTGTTGTAAAATTCATATTTTGTTACAAAAGTAAACTCACGGTACTTCATAGACTGCCGGCGCCTGCTGTAGTTGGTTAAGGGATAGCGAGTTTAGGGGCGAGATTACGAGCTTGACATGCGCACACTCACGAACCTAGTAATCTTCCTTTGAGTTTAAATTTATTCGTTTATTGGCAACAACAAATATCTTTACACCAGATTACCGGCGATCGCTCAAAACCAAATTCTTGGTTATGTTTCTTCTTTTTCGCAAGGAACCCAATGCTGTAGATATTAGAGAAATGACAACCCACCAAATGCAGTCCTGCTTTCGTCACGGTGATGAATTTGCCAGGTAGAGAGATTTATACGATTCCAATTCTGCTGCTGCTGAAGAGTCTTCTAAACATGTCAACGGCATCAAAACGAGCTGTTCACTAAATAACACGTTATTCCATGCAGTTAAAAATTATGCTGCCGATAAACTCCACGACATTGTTGAAAGTGTTGCTCCTCTTGTTACTGGACTTGGTATGTGCAATTCATTCGATTGGAATCCTAGTTCCGGCAGTTGAATTCTTCTGTTATCATTAAACAAATATTCAAAAAAAGTAAAGTTATCACACAAAAGTAAAAACTACAGAAATAACTATACAACTATTGCAAAATGTATAGCGAACTTTATGTTTGTGCTTTTATATTACTTCCCCCGTTACTTTTACTAGCAAATTGTATGATTCCAAACTCCGATCAATCTCTAAAATTAATAATCAAAACTGCATTAGCAAAAGCTATCCTATCGAGGTCATTCACTGTGAATTATGCGATTTTTCATGTTCTATTCTGAAATTTCAATCCATGGGTGCAGACGGCTTTTTTTTCAACATTTCTGGAGGTTGAAATCAGGGCGCGTTCCCCCGATCTGTGGGGCACCGACGTCTAGGATGGGAGAGGGAGTGAATTGTTTTGATAAATGATGTGCCCTTTAGCTCCCGACTGCAGGAAAAGACCAGGGTAAAAACCATCGATTATGGTGACTACACATATTTCTTTGGATTATAACGATTGTATCAGAGGGCTGGATTTGTAATGGATAGATGTCGTAGATCGAAACACCAGCCTCTCATTCACTTAGATGTTTACCAGTATACGTTTTCTTAAGGCCATTTCCCAAACAATCAATTTAAACTTATAAAGTGCAAAGTATTTATTTAATTCCTACGTCTACTTCTTTGTTTTAGTTCTGCGACAAAAAATTAGTGAAAAGCTATTGGAGCAAGTTAACTTTCTGCAGCGTTCTTTCGATTATGGCCAAGAAAATTCATCCAATGCTTTCCGTCAAATGGAATGACGACAGCTTGACCCCTTCAGTATTGTAGACAAAGGTGCTCAAATTGTGTGCCTTCTACAGCATTTCCCTTTTGTCTTTGAAAACCATTTACCGGATGGAGATGCGCACCATCTTGTAGTTCTGAATCTTCTTCGTTACTGTGATATTATTTTTTGTCCAGCGGTCACTGAAACTTTACTTAAACTTCTTGAATCTTTGACTGAGGATTTCATGTCATCATTCAAGTCAGCCTTTCCTGCCAGAAATCTGACTCCAAAAATGCACATAGTGGTGCATTATTCCCGATTAATGAGAGAAATTGTTCCTTTGTCTGAATTCTGGACTATCAAGATGGAAGCACATCATAGACTCTTTAAACGTACTGCATCTACTATGTTCAATTTCAAGAATGTGAGTAAGTCTTGGCGTCATCAGCTCTGGCGCGCTTTCGAATGGATAAACGGTCCACCAGATCCGAATCATTTTTCAACATCATCATTCAACTGGTAGATGAAACTCCTTCATCCTGTATTGCAACAATTAATGACCTCACTGATGCACAGCCTCTTCATTTAACCATGTCTCAGCAGCCTGGTCTATCTTTTATAACTTTGTGCAACATGGCTGTTCAACAATAAAACGTAAGCAGACTTTATGGCACAGGTCAAAATGTAAAGGAATTCCTCGTTTCAGCCATAAAATTTTAATCAGTATAAAAACGAATTTAGAAACAAAGCAATCAGTGCCTATTTGGGAGAATATAGAATGACGGCATTCAGCTCCATCCAAGTCATCTTTCAAATGTTTCTTTAAATATTCTAGCTTCTTATAAATAAATGTGAAGTTCGAGTATACGTATGTTAGTAAAATGTACTGGTTCTTGAATAAAACGAGTTGTCTATCTAGAATTTAGGATAAGACTAGATCACAAGGTAACTGTGTGGTGTGCGATGTCAATGGAAAATGCCCTAAGTCTACTTAAAGAGAATATTTAACAACAAATGATTTTACTGTCAAATTTCACTACCGAGCCAGACAAAGCTCACAGATTGTTCCAAAAGTAACAACAAACGCAACTTTCACGACAAAGATCAAAACAAACTATAAAATACTAGAGCATTTGCCACAAATCTAAATCAGCGCTCAAAACAAATACGAAATTAGCGAGGAGACTCCCAAAAGGATACACCTAACGGATTCAACCAAAAGCCCCCGACCGCTCTACAACCTAACCCAATTCCAATTGAACTACTCAAGCGTGTACAAAAATCAGTGACTTAGCTAAAGTACTGACGAATTCAGATAGAAGTCAGAAAACGCTGAGCGTTTGTCAAGTTAAGTATTTTCCAAATAATTCCTTAATTTAGGAGTGTGTGCTAACTTCACACAAATTTCTATCTTGAGCACACGCTATCTTCACATAATACCCCTCTTTTCCCCCGGGCGGCCTCGGACGGGTTTTGACCGGTTAGAAAAAGGCTAAAAAGGAGTTATCACAGGTATTCTACGTACTAATAAGGTAAAACGTTGTTTAGAAAGTCTACGTAAAAGTAAAATGTTTTTGATGCACATGCATCGGACCTCGGTCAAGCAAACACATTCTCGACATGCTGACCGGACTACGGTAAAACTACTCAAACTTAATTGAGACTACTTTTCAACTTTTGACAACTACTTTTGACGACAAATATTACAATACAACACAACTACAGAACAACATCCTAAAGAATAAAACCGTCCGAAGCCACAGAAAATAGAAGCCTGAGGCCAAGCCGGCCAACACGTACCATGGAGACCCAGCAACCAACCGACAACAGGCCAGCGATGAAAGGCAGTGCAAAGACAAGCGCGCGCACCCGAGCAGGGGGGCCTACGACTACGGTAGGGCCCCTGCTAGCCACAGGACCGGCCAGTTGGAAAAACAGGAGGCCTTGTAACCTCTCCTGCACAGTCCAAACAGAGTACCACGAGGGCCCCACAGAGGCCAGGCCCCCAACTAGACATGGGAAGCGCGCAGGCAAGATGCGCGACCAAACCCGCATAGAAAAGACAAAAAGCAATAAAATACAAAGTCATGGCCAAAAGAGATGGCAGCACAGTAGAAAAGTTCCGGGAGAACCCGGAGCACCGGAATAGCACCAGAAGAGGCCAGCCAACCCGAGCGAGCAGCCAGGTCCACCTTCCTCATCCTGCGGCCATCCCACCATAACGCCACCAGACCTGCGCCAAACGACCAGGTCACCCGAAACCACGCCGCTTCCAACCATTCTGCCAGCCAACGGAACACCATAGCCCTGGGGAGCACACCTGGGCACCAGACAGGGGGGGCAGCACCGGACAGTAGCAATGATTAGACGACAGCAAAATCTAGAACACAAAACAAAAATTAAGGCCAGCAAATAAAGCGCAAAATGGAATCTGATTAATAAAATGGCAAAAGATTATGCAAAACAAAAATATGTACGGCATAGCATAGACGACACAATTACAGCCCAACCTAAGATTTGGAATAAGCTCCAGACCAGAGTGTCGATACGCCCCAGCATATGAGGCACCGGCACAGAGGCCTCTGCTAATTCAAAGAAAACTCAAGGCTACTTGAAACGGAATCCAAAAATGAAAAAGAATGGTACCGAGCTTGCGGCCCTCCCACCCGGCATACGGAGGTCGCAACGACCCGCAAGGTACCACTCCAAAAGAGAGTGGGAAAAAGTGCGGAGCCCAAAAAAAATTAGGAAAAATCCAATTAAAAGTGTAAAAGTAAAAAGAAGACCACGACTTGCAAATTTTAGAAATTTCGAAATCAAGAGAAGATAGAAACCAACAAAACTAAAGGGAAATCACAAGGAAAGGAAGAGGAGCAAGTTTGCTCTAAAGAGATCAAGAAAAATCAAAGTACGTATATATATACGTATCAAAGAACCTGATAACATAATATTATCAGAAAGACTTTATTCTAATAGGCAAGTTTAAGAAAAGGGGAATCAAAAACTCAACAAGAGTCTAAAAAAATTTTCAACATCAGAAAAATTCGAGAAAAACAAAATTTATCAATATAATTATTGCAGGAGGCCAAGAAAGCCTAAGCAGAATCACAATCTAGCTTTTAAGAGTATCGAAGAACAACGAAAAGGTCAAACAAGTCGTGGTAAAAATTAAAAGTTAAAAAATTAAAAGATAGATGGAAAAGACCCCATTACCCCCCACCCAGCTAAAACTTTAAAGACATGTTACGGCGAAAAGTGAACAATATGTAAGTAAATAAACGGGGCACAAAGACAAGAGCACGCGACGAAATTACTGGAGAGCGCGTTGGACCGCCTCCCGTATGCCTCGCTGATGGTCATGCCAAGCCTGTACTAGTTGACGAGGCAAACCTGGGAACAGTTCCGCCCTAATTAACATCAAAAGTCGACCCAACCAATTTTGACCACGAGAAGTCACAGAAAAAACATGAGTTCGGAGTTGGGCCGGAGGCATACGCAGCAGGTCACGGCGCGTAGCCCCAACACCCCAATAGGTGTCCTGGGTAGCCTCAGCCAGGATGCGGGTGCCAGAGTCAAGTAAAAATTTTCGAAACAATGGGCAAGATTTAGCCTTTGCGCGCAGAACTTCAAGCATGACATAAGCTTTCACATGCATACCATCGCCTTGCCACAAACGGTGAAAAACTGAATTTGGTGGTAACCAATGCAAAATATGTTCTGCCGCATACTTACAATAAAAAGGATTCAAAAGTTTTGCACAGTATTCCGCAGGAGCATGAAGGCATGCCCAATAGAAAAGTTTTCGAAATTGATACGCTTGCTCAGATGTACGAAAATAATAGCCCCAAAGATGAACCCACCCGTCAGCGCCCGGCACATCCTCAGGCTCGACACGAAACATGTTAGAAAGCGGGTCATCGGCACCTTGAAAAAGCGTAACTGGTTCATAAAAATTCAAATTTTCAGGAAGCAACAAAACATGTCCTTTGGCTTCTTCAACAATTCGATCAACCTCAACGGCTAAATTTGCCGAGCGATGTTGCCAAAGCTGAATTAACGCAGACGCCGACTGAAAGCGAAACATGGACGGGTAAATGTTTATAAACGGAAAAATCTTGTCAACCACATCCGCTAGCGCCGTGACCTTAAAAGGCCCAAATCCGACCAACATGCAAGATTCAAAAACAATTTTACCTTCATACGGAAATTCAGGGAAATGAACACACAATTTCCAATAGTCAAAAGTTTCTGTATGGACACGATGTCCAGGAGGCTCAATTTACAAAACTTCTTCTCACCAAATTTTTGGCTGAACCGCCGGATACAACCCACGAATAAGTTCGAACCACCGGTCCATAGCCGATTCTGTAAGAGCAAAAGGTGGTTCAGATAAAGTTCGAAAATGAGTTTCCCAAAATCTGGATGAACGCGTAAAAATGGATTCAAAGCAAACGGACCAGATTGAGCCGAAAAATCAGGTAGGTAGGCCACTTGCCATTCAAATTCAGAGTGAACCTTAAACGGAACTGCCCGTGGATTTGTCATAATAGACTGCCAAATAGCCTCATGAAAATTTGGTTCGGTATCCTGAGGGCCCGTAAACGGTGGGGTGAACATATGGTCAAGTCGCGTCGTCACTGGTTTCATACACATAACGTCAGAACCTAGACAGAAACCCGCGCGACTACGTTCATGCGGCGGAGGCGCCGCGTCGAAACAAGGATAAGGTTTTTCAGTCAAATACGCTGCCTCGTAATTGTGAACCAGCAGCCGATCTGTAGTGAACTGGTCCCAAGGCACAGGTTCACCCGGCGACTCAGCGACCAAACTACCAGAATTTAGAAAATGGCCCTCAGGATAGGAAATTTGAACATTATTGGGCACAGGAATCGGATCGTTTAAAGTCAACTGTTGTAACGGAATTTCCAAATGCAAAGGCGGCAACGGTACCGGCGGATGTTCAGGAAAAGACCTATGGGGCATAGTTTGTACCTCCGTAGAAACAAGGTGAAGAGGCTCCCGAGCCACCGCAGCAGCTGATGGCCCAGGCTGTCCAGATGTGGACGGCGCCTCGTCCGAGACAGCACGCACAGTAGCGCGAGAGGCCGGGACTGAAGAAGACCGATAAGGTCTTGAAAAAACCGGGGAAGTTGCAAACAAAGGGTCCGGAGACAGACCCAAACCCTTGGAAGGAGTCGCAGCCACCGAAGGCCGAAGCTCCTCCAACGGAAAATTTTCTGGGAAGAAAATCTGAAAAATTTGATGAATAGGCAAATCACCGTTTGAAAACAAAGCATAAGCAACTTCGATAGCCTCCCAAGGCTTTGGATGCCCAATCCAACTAGCAACAGAATCTTCATCAAAAGCGAAATACGTGAGCACCGCAAGTTGTGAAATTTGAGAAACCTGTGGCATACGGTGCCAAAACGCATCAGAAAAACACGTGCGTGCCGCCACCGGAAGGGATCCCAACCCGGGCATTCGAAAATTTAAAGCCGAATGAGAAAAGACCGGTTCTTGTGCTTGCACTGCCCGCCAAGATGGTTGATTTTGAACAGACCAAAGAGGCACCGGAGCTCGCGGTGGAGGCGACGACGGCGCCGACCTAGACGGGCCCACAGGAGCCCGCATGCGAGGCGGTGCAGACATGCGTGGCTGAAAAGACGGCTGTTTGGGCTGCTCACGTAAAAATTGAAACTCACCCCGAAATGTAGGAGGCCTGGAACCCACCAAAACAGGAGGGGCTGCAGCCTGGGGGAGGGAGGAAGTTTGCAAAGAATCTAAAGTATCTTGAACAATTTTATTCAAAACCTCCGGAGCAAGGATCAATAAAGAAGTCGCACCACTGCCGATGCACTTTGCTGTTGTCCCTGCGAATTTCGAAAAGAAAAAGTCATCTGAGACAAATCAGGTTGAGTAGTAGGTTGAATTTCAACATTCGAATACGTATTCGGGTGAAAAACCGGAGTCAAATCGGACACAGTAGCTGACGGAGACTCATCAGGAAAATAAAATGCAGCTGCCTCGTCAGTAGACATAGACGGCCGAGCGTAATTTGATTCCAAGCCTACATCTGCTGCAGCCCCTCCCAGAGGCTCCTCAGCAGAAGCCGGGGCCCCAGACACCGGAGAGGGGGAAGTCACCTGAATGTGAGGTAAAGACGGCGAAGTGTGCGTATCAACTGGATTCAAACCAACAAACTCAGAGCCCAATGCCGGAGTCGATGTCCTGCAAGCACCACCCTCGGCCGACACCACTACAGCCGGTTCCACCGACAGCGAGGGTTGATCCCGTCCTATACGGGACTGGCCCTTACGGTCGGGTTCGCCGCGCTGAGGGGAAGAAGCCACGAGAGACTCGTCAGCCAAGGAGCCTACAAGGAGCCGATACTCCGACATAGTCTGCTGACCGGGTGGAATTTGAATAAGAAACGCTGCCTGAGGTACCTGTTCTTTCAGAGGAGACCTTTGGGGGGACCCTTGTGGCGTCGGAACTACCGACATCCCATGACTCAAGACCCGAGGGGGTGACCCCTCAGAGGGGAGAGACCGTTTCAGGCCAACCTCCCCAGGGTCATTTTCATCAGCCGAAGTGTTTGACGACAAATCCATATCTTGGGAAGGGAGCCCTTCCGGCACTTCATGTTGGGCGGCAGCCCGCTCATCCAACTTGCGCTGCTCACGATCTTTCTGCGCTTGCGACTTTTTCGGAGCTTTTTGGTAACTTTCCTCAGCTAACCCCATTAAGAAGGCTCCCGCACGCTTTGGAGGATTTGGACGCTGCGACGCACCCACAAAGAGGTCATCTTTCAAAATATGTAGAGGAGGCAACAAATGGCGAGGCGGCTTTTTCGACAAAATTTTGATATCAACCACCTTTTGCTCAGCCCTCTTCTTCTTCTTCTCTCCTGGTGCCAATTTCGTAAATGGCGAACGTGGGATATGCCCAATTTTCAAAGCGGTCTGAGCCCGAAATGGGCGATCTTCAACAACAACCGGCAAAACCGCAGTTTCATATTTTCGAAAAGTAGGAGCTTGCCCGACTTGAGCAACAGTTTTGAATTGGTTCAGCAATAAATTATCATCTGACGAAAAAGTTGGACACAGATGCAAAAGTTGCTGAATTCCCAAAAGTAAGTCCAAAACGTCTCGGATGCCATATCAAATTTCATGTGGAGTCAAAAAAGACATAAGCCCATGCGTAGATTTTGATTTGCACTGCGACTGTGGATATTTCAAAATGTTCCACTGAATCCAACCCAGGGAAATTTCGTCGCGTGCTCGATTCGGTGGCATAATTGGGTTATCTTGATCGTCAAACCATAAATGAGGGGACCGGTGTGGATGTTCAGGGTCATATTCCGGGAAACCCACCTCATTTACACGGTCCCACAAAAATCGGTGGAAATGATTGAAGTCAACTAGAGAATTTCGTGCGTCAATGCGCAAATTTCCCAAAATGCGACGACAGTCAGACAAGGCACCAATGGCCAAAACCGGAAAATCTGTATTGTAAAAAATAGGTTGCAGGCCATATCTTAACAAACTCCAAGACGGGACTTGCAAATAGATCACATGTAGCATGACCACTACAATTTTGATGTTAGAGTCGTCTACGGAATTTGTATTCATATTGAGAGGATCTAATTCATCACGAAACTTTTGGATATCCCGAGGGACTGCAAACTGTAACATGACAGCAGATTTGGACTGCTGTACCCCCAACCACTCCTTTAACTGAAGACCCTCAACATCCACGGCTAAAAAACCGGCCTGCTTTGCTAGACGGTACAACTCCTTAACCTCAGCAAAAAGCTGAGCAATTTCAGTCACGACAACAGTAGGCTGCCGCAGTTGTTCATGAGTCACAGTAAAATTAACAATAGACTCCAAGTAGCCTGTACGCCACCTCTGGTCAGCAGCAGAAACAAAATCAATAGTTGGAGGGGGAAACTGCTGAAAATGTGAGTCTAACTGCTCATAAGTCAATGGAGAAAGAGCAATAGTATTTTTGTCTGGATCAAATTTAGCCAAAGACTGAGACGAAGTCGACGGTTTCGGTGTCACAGGAGGTACTGGATTACGTTCTGAAGTTTCTGAGGGCTGATATTCAGATTCCTGATCACCTGACTCAGACGCTGAAGTTTCCAAATTTTGTGACCGCTGACGCTTCGAACGCCGAGGTCCCGTATCTGAAGCTACGAGACGCTAAAGCTTTCCAATTTGTAGACGCCCCTTTTTCCTGAAGAATTTTGCTTAAAGAGGGGGCAGAAGATTCTGAGCCCGACTGAGTCTTTTTCTGGCGTTTTGCGTTTGCGAGGCATTTTCAGACCAAATTTACAAAATTTAGCTGACCAAAGGCAACTACAGATTACTTACACAAAACAAAATATAAACCAGAAAACTACCATCTGATCAGCTCGGAAAAGCACCGGAGAGGCTACCCACACTGAAGTGAGGAGTAAAGATCGGATAGAAGAACCAAGGATAGCCAACCCACAACGAGAATCCTAAACAAGAAAAGAAAATTAGTGCACACATGAAAAGTGAAGATTCATACGTATATAACATTTTTGTAAGAGTAAAAAGCAAGAGAAGAACAGACTTCCAAGATTTTAGGAACAAGAATTTATTCATGGAAAGAAAACCCCAAAAAGCTGTGTACGTATATACGTACCTAAGAGTTTAGATAAAATTTAATTTAAAATCAGTAGACATAAGAGATTAAAAGATTTTCCGTCCGAAAGGAATGTAGAAATCAAATAAGGCAAATAATCAAAACAGAAATTTTAAATAATAGCAAGGAAAGTAATTTCTAAGACTTTTTACCTAATACATTGACCAC
Source organism: Trissonchulus latispiculum (assembly GCA_030248195.1). Taxonomy (NCBI): domain Eukaryota; kingdom Metazoa; phylum Nematoda; class Enoplea; order Enoplida; family Ironidae; genus Trissonchulus; species Trissonchulus latispiculum. The sequence continues at coordinate 22,423 of JASAND010026566.1, forward strand.
AATATAGATCAGAAAACCGCTTTGATAGACACAGACAAACATAAAGTTCACAATTCGCCTAAAAATAGTAGAAATAAAACAAAAGTTAGATGCTAAACAAGAAAAATTAGAAAAGATCCAAACCTAAAACAATATATACAAATTTATACAAAATTTATACAAATACATAGGTGGGGCACACAAAAATAATCATACAACAATAAACAAAATGTACAAAATAAGATTACTGGAGGAAGGGCTTGATACGATTTACATGAATATCGACTGGCGGATCAACTTTGGTGGTGGACTGAATTTGAACATTCGGGGGAGCCAAAATTTTTACGACCCGAAAAGGGCCTTCGAACACTGGCAGGTATTTGCGGCTTGCACCCTTTGGAATATTCGCCTTAGAAACGTCCTTCCATACTAACATACCTTCAGTATAGTCGACCGGTTTAACCTTAGCATCATAATCATTTTTACGCTTTTTTAGAATAGCTTCCATATGTTCTTTAAGCAACTGTCGTGAATATCGCAATCGAGTTATTAAGTCGCGCACGTAGGAAGGGTTGAAAGGTTTTGTGCCCGGTTCTAGCAACTTAAAAAAATTCTCAGAAAAAAGACGAGGGTTCCGACCATGAAGGAGATAGTATGGGGACTCTCCAGTGGAAGCATGTGGGGCTGCTCGATAAAAAACAGCACCCAAGGGAGGAGGACATCCCACTCTCGAGCAAAAGCAAGCATACATTTTCGCAGCATGCCCTTCAAGGTCCCATTCAAACGTTCACACGCCCCATTTGATTGTGGATGATAGGCGGTCGTACGTACTTTTCGTGTACCCATCAAGTTACAAAGATCTTCCATTAAAGCCGAGCAAAAAGGCGTACCCCTATCTGTCAAAACTTCACGCGGGGCCCCATTAACAGCAATAACCTGTTCAGCTAACAATTTCGCAATAGTATCTGTTTTCTCATTTGTCATTGCAAAAGCCCACCCCCATCGAGTGAAAAAATCAACAATAACCAAAACTTTACAATGACCTACTGATGTGGGGGGCGCATGCATGACATCCATGCTGATGCGCTCAAACGGTGCTTCCACTGGAGTAAAAAATTTTAAGTAAGCCTGAGGCTTACGTGGTCCAGGGTTGCAAGCCGCACATACCTGACAGCATTCCACAAAACGAGAAACGTCCCGGGACAAAGTCTCCCAAAAATATCTGGCGGCGACAATCCCCAACATTTTCATTTTTCCTACATGACAACCTCCCAAAACATCATTATGACATTCTTTAAGCACGTATTGACGACATTCTTGAGGAACAACGATTAATTTGATGGTATCAGGGATAGGATGTCCTTTTTTATCCGTCTGTATCCGGTATAGCATGCCATTCTCAAACACAAATTTTGAGGCTGATCCCCGTACGTACGAAGCCAATTGCAAATCCTTTGGCAATTTATCATTTTCAAGAAATTCAATCATAGCAGATGTAAAAGGATCCGTGCGTAGGGCCTCAGCCCAAATTTCCTGAGCTGCAACGAGCTGAGGAGGAAGATGCGGACCATCATCAGGACACTCGGTATCAAACACATCGTCCAAGACGGCAAATAAAAATTCAGGAATTTTTGGATTCTCAGCAAAAACCCCAGCAATGGCGGGTGGGTTCCGTGACAAAGCATCGGCTGCCCCATTTACTGAACCAGGTTTTTGAATAACACGAAAACGAAATTGCTCAATAAAAACACGCCAGCGGACGACTCTGCCCTCAGCCGACTTTGGCTTTGCGTGATCCCCCAAAATACACTCGAGGGCTTGATGGTCCGTAATGAAAGCTGTTTTTTCCCGATCTTGCGGATAAACTGGAATTTGATGAAAACCTGAGGCCAAATCAAGCTTTGAAAAAATACAATGGCCCAAAATCAATTCGAAAAGACCGTCAATTCGAGGTAATGGATAACAATCCTTTTTAGTGACGGCATTCAATTTTCGGTAATCAACACAGAGTCGCCAATCCCCATCTTTCTTAGCCACCAAAATTATTGGGGAGGCCCAAGGTGACCGAGAAGGCTGTATAAGGCCCTGTTCCAGCCAAGCGGATAATTTCTCGTCGATAATTTTCTTCTGTGCTGGATTAACTTTATAGGCCCGCGCACGAATAGGCCGTTTGCCTGGTTCAATTTCAATATAATGGTAATCTATATCGGTCTTGCCGAAACCACCAGCAGCGTCCCAAATGTTAGGAAAATTTAAAATCATTAGCCGAAGGCGCCGTTGATTTCTACGAGAGAGGCAACAGTCCTTCAAACTGATTTTCCCATTCAAGAGAGCACGTTTTTCAGGATCAGCAAAACGTGCAGTAGCAACGGATTCGGCTGCCGAAAAAGGGTCAACTTCTTCTTCTTCTTCTCGAGATGTACGTACGTAACTCCCCAAAATTTCTTTGGGAGTCACTTCTTCGGACAAAACCCCCGAAATTTTTTCAGAAGAAACTCGATACGTAGGGGGCTCAAACCCTGGTTCGCCCGGATGAATTTTACGTCAAAAAAATTTGCGAAAAAGTTTCGGCTTGTCTTGCACTGCTGGCGGTCCACGCCCTCGCACGGCGATTCCCCCTCAGAGGAAACCAACGCACGAGGCTGAGACTCATCAGCCCACGTTTCCACAATTTCAGAAACATTTACAGGAACCATTGGCCACTGCTTAGGCTGCTCCTGATTAAAATCTACCAAATCGTCACCAGAGAACAAACAAGATGTCAAACTTTTTGGATCTTGCGACAAAACTTCAGAGGGAACCACCCCCTCTTTTAGGGGAGGTCCAGGTTCCGGAGGGGCTGTAACCCCCTTGGCACAAGAAGTCGCTTCGAGAATGGCTTCCATATCCGTGAAAAATACCGAAAAATTAGGGGGGGGCACCCCCTCTTTTGATAGGATGTCCCCCTGAACTTGCTCATCATCACAGTTGAGAACCAAAGGATCTTCAAAGGGAGAATCAAACAAAAATTCTGAAAATGGTGACGCCACCCGTGGCGGAGGGGTCCCAAGGTCTGAATCAACAACAAAAATCATATCTTCAATATACGTATCTAAATTTGCATGTGCCCTGGTGACGGCCAATGGTTTTTCAAAAGACGGATCCGTGGCCAGATAGTCCTCAGCCGGGCAAATGGACCCGACCAGCATGGATTTTGACAAGGCAACTGGACAATTTGTAGGATTCGCCACCAAAAATTCGAAAAAATTTTGCTTGAGATCAATAATCCCCCCATATGGCAATACACGATTTACATGAACAAAGGAATCCAAAGGTTCGAACAGAAAGGGAGTCCCGGTCAGTTCTGAGGAGACCTCGGCCTTAGCCCAGACCTCGGAGGAGGGGGGAACCACGACATCTACTGCCAGCACTGCAGCAGCGGGTTGTCCGTCTTTCGTGGACCATACAGAACGCAATTGATCCGGTGTAAGCAGGTCATGGTACAGGCCCCCCATGTTCACAATATTTTGAGAGAGCAAAATATCCCATGAATTAGCTTTCATAAAGTCAGTTCCTAACAAAATATCCTTATAAAAATCGGGAGCAAGATGAAAGTGCCATCCGAATTGAATTTGCCCGACATGAAAAGGGACATAAACCTTACCTGTGAGCCTCAAATAGTCATTTCCAGGAGTTTTTGCCCGAATTGGATCTGGATATTGAACTACCAATTCAGCCCCCGCACGCAAAAGTCGTTCCAGACCTCCAGAACTCAAAATAGAAATAGAGGCTCCAGTATCAATAATTGCAACCAAAGTTTGCCCCTCCACTTGAATGAGGATAGCAGGGGTGTTATCCCCCGCAGCCAATACGGCATCCAGATCAATTTCACGGACCTGACCCGAATCAATTACATCCGAGGAAAAAGTTTGACTGTAATACTGCTGACGATTTTCTTGGGCCTGTTGGGAGGAGTAGGGGACCAATGGACCCTGGGAGGACCCCACCTCTGAAGATAGAGGGGGAGTGACCTCCCCAATGCCGCAAGCCACCGAAGCAGCAGAAGCAGCTCCAGAAAGTGCAGAGCCCGGACTGATGGGACCCTGGGGTGTTGCCCCCCACTAGCGGTTTCCGAGCCAGTTGGGTCTCCCGCACCGGAGAGGCCCCCTAACACCAAGAATCCGACGGCTCATAATTCGTGGACCAAACTTGTTCTGGATCAAACTTATCTGGCCATAACGTCATGAATAAATCTGTCATTTCAATGACCTGTTCTTTAAGTGCCACATAATATTGGTCCATTAAACTGTTCGTTTTTGAATGAATGGATGAAAGAAGGAAAAAATTGCGGTGCATCCACTGAAAAAGTTGGACCACCCTATCTGTTGTTTCTACTTCTTTTGAAACAGGAGTGGCACCCAGTACATGTTCCGGACTACCTAATTTAGCCAAATCAGGTTCTATTTGAATCATATTGATTGCCAGTTGAGAAACCATTTCTGAGACCTGTTGAGCCGTCGGATTTGTAGTGGCACGAGGGGCTGGCCCTCGAACCACCTGTCGGGCCCCACCCCTATAGGACCATGAGAAGCTCTAACAAAATTTGGATAAGAGGGAGGAGGTCGAACAGGCGTCGCAGCCACAGACTGAGAATTTTGAACGGGTGCCCGCGCGACAGGGCGCCCCCCCCCCCGCAGAAGCCGCCGGAAACGCTGGAACCAACGCTACCTGCGCCTCTGCGGGCAGCCGCGGCTGTCCCGATGGCATGCAATACCAACCTGAAGCCTGCTGAGGCTGTTGCTGTGGATAGGTCATCAGCTGTGGCGGCGTCGCCTGAGGGTGATATGACGCCGGAGGAGGAACTGCCGGGTAGGCCCCCACCATATCCACCTGCTGTTGAGAATTTTGTACATTACGCTGTTTATACCCCGGAGGGGCTTACTTGGATCTTTGTCCCAACATTTGTCCGGATGATGTCCGCGCTTGTTGCAATGCTTGCACGGTGGGAAACGCTTCCGCTTTTCTTCTTCCATTTCCTTGAATTTGTCCCAGAACTTCGTCTCCAGCCAGTCCTTCATCTCCCGTAGCTCCAGCCGCGTCGCCGGCGTCGAGTCCAGGGAGGGCACCCCCTCTTTTGACATAAGCTGAGAGTTCACATTAAAAATTGGAGCCACAAATTGTTGTTCACCATAACTAGGTTTCGAATTCCGAGCCTCCAATTTATCCAAGGTACGTAAAATTTCCTCTAAAGTAGGCTCCCCTTTACTGAAGTTTGAAGCCAAAGCGGAGGCATATTCTGAGCGAATTCCGTCAAATAATTGTTGAACGCAGTGCCTGTCTCTGTCTTCCTGAGATGGCCAAATTTCCAGTGCCTGAGACTGGAGCTCCGATACGTATTGGCGCGCCGACTCCCCAGGCTGCTGGACACGCTGGGCGAAACGATGAAATTTTTCCGAAACAGATAACTTGGGCTTCGGAAATTGAGCAGAGAGCAGGCGTACAAAATTATCCAAAGAATCCACAACACCAGGGCCAATTATGGACGCAGTGCTTTTCCCGACAATTTATTGAACATCAAGCGGGCCCATTGATCTTGAGGAATTCCCTGAACCGTGGCTGCAGAAACGAACTGAGGCAACCAATCTTCAAAATATTCTAGAGTCGGTTCAAAACGCGGTATATCTTGCAAAATGGCCATATACGTACGATATAATTGGGCGCTATGTTTACTAACGGAGATATCAGTGGCCTGCATAGTGGGAGGGGTGGGGTGTGGTCGCCCACGCCCTTGCCCCCCAGCCGGAGAAAAAGCACTAGAAACGCCGTAGACCCCTTGGTCTGGCTGTTGCTGGAATTGGCCCTGCTGTTGAGGCTGTTGAGCAGGAGAGGTTGTAGTCTGCTGCTGGCCTTGCTGTTGCGAAAAAAAACCGTAATCCGGGTACATAGGAGCCAATAACTGTTCCTGTTGCGGAAATGCATACGTACCTTGTTCTTGAGCTGAAGACTGGTCCTGTTGATAGCCATATTGATGCTGAGCGGCAAACTCCGGCTGTACGTATATGTATTGCTGATTTGATGCAAAAAAATAATAGCCATTTCCATCAGAATCATAATAAAATGGTCCAGTTGCCTGGGGAGGCGGCGCCCCCGGTGGCGGAGCGCCAGGCTGATCCTGCTGTTGTCGCGGATATTGAGGGTCAGGCACTGCATCATTTGGCAAGAAAGGGTTATGACCCGAATTTTGACCAGGTGGGGGCGGATTCTGACCTGGGGGCGGACCCCCCGACTGAGCAGGCCGAGATCCATTACAAGGGACCGAACGTACTGTATTTTGTCCAGAACCGTAGGAATGATGAGAATCTGGACTATTGGGCTTGCGGAAACTACTCGACGCTTGCGGAGACGTCGGGCCGGCCACAGGAGTGCGGGATGGCTGAGCCGCAGCAGAGGTTGAAGCCTGGGGCGAGGCCGAATTTGACAGGAAAGGACGTCCATTTTCAACATGCTTCTCAATCAACAGATTTGTCATGCGGTCCACCAAACTTTGATAATAATCCGCAATTTTATGTAGCCGCCGGGGATCACCTCTCGGAAGATTTGCCACTTCTGGATCCCGGACAACAGCTGCCACCGCCGCCCAAATTCCCTCGTCCGACGGTAAAATAGACGTAGTAGTCTGGGGGGGAGGGGGACCTCCTGCCTCCTCACATGACATATTGACAATGCAAACATGATCCGTACCCGCATTCTGAGCATTTCCCCCCGAAGAATTTTGACCAGGGGTGGGAACTGGCAACGGGGGAGGTTGGGAATTCTGAGCCTGGGGAGGTGGTGGGGGGTCGCCCCCCACTCTGCACCGACTGGTTCCCCCCGGTAACAGGCGGACCAAAAGTATTATTCAACATCTGAGAAATTGCTGGAGCCGGTTTTGGGGCCCCCCGACCCGACCCCACCACCTGAGCGGCAGGCCAGTCTGTAGCCGGCCGCCACTGACTTTGACTGACCGGGACTGGATTTCGCACGTTTGACGTACGCTGACTTTGTTGCTGACCCCGCCAACTTTGCAAAGGGATAGTAGTCGGAATATACGGGATCCCCCAAGATGCGGAGCCCCCCCACGAGTACCGGGAGGTACCCCATCACGCAAAGGAGGATCTGTATAATTTTCCATTTCAAACCTATCCCCCCGCTCCAAAAGTGGCGCTTGTTCGCAGCAACGTTGACGAAAAACTAAATTTTCAACTTCAGCTGGCGCATCAAAATTAGGCAAAAATTCAAAAATTCGCTGAATATCTTGTAAACGATCGTCCAAAAAATTTTGAAACTTAGGAGCAAATTCCACTGGCATCTACCACATGACACGGTCGCCACATGTGAAGTTCGAGTATACGTATGTTAGTAAAATGTACTGGTTCTTGAATAAAACGAGTTGTCTATCTAGAATTTAGGATAAGACTAGATCACAAGGTAACTGTGTGGTGTGTGATGCCAATTGAAAATGCCCTAAGTCTGCTTAAAGAGAATATTTAACAACAAATGATTTTACTGACAAATTTCACTACGGAGCCAGACAAAGCTTACAAATTGTTCCAAAAGTAACAATAAACGCAACTTTCACGACAAAGATCAAAACAAACTATAAAATACTAGAGAATTTGCCACAAATCTAAATCAGCGCTCAAAACAAATACGAAATTAGCGAGGAGACTCCCAAAAGGATACACCTAACGGATTCAACCAAAAGCCCCCGACCGCTCTACAACCTAACCCAATTCCAATTGAACTACTCAAGCGTGTACAAAAATCAGTGACTTAGCTAAAGTACTGACGAATTCAGATAGAAGTCAGAAAACGCTGAGCGTTCGTCAAGTTAAGTATTTTCCAAATAATTCCTTAATTTAGGAGTGTGTGCTAACTTCACACAAATTTCTATCTTGAGCACACGCTATCTTCACATAAAAAAGCAGACCCCTTTATTTAATGCGTTACCAATTCCAAGAAATGTATAGCAATTTTAGTTTGCTCTTAACCTCCCCCACTTTTCGCAAGGACCCCCATTTCAAGACTATCAGAAATGCCAGTGAGGGAGTCAGGTTTCGATGGCCTATACCGGGAGCACATAATACATAAGAGTGTGACACCAAAGATGAAACCGGGTCACTATTTACTGACCCGGTGACCCGGTGACCCGGTATTTTTGAAAATTCAGGTTTAAGCTTGCAAAAAATTAAAAATACTTTATTTGGGTGCGGTGAGTGTTTTTACCATTTTGGACATTTTTGACGACAAAAATATCAAGTTGGGCAAAAGTTTTGCTTTCCTTAAAGAAGTAGCATTGGAAAGTGAGTATGGTAAGTAAGCCGGAAAAAATCAAAACGATTTGTACGATTTTGCGCTCAATAATGTGAAGTAAACTACATAGTTTTTTGAATCGAACAAATTGGAACAAAATACTTTGCCAAAGTCATAACATCATCTAATTCTAATCATAGGGTTTAACATTAGCTAGCACTTTTCTGTTTTATCATTATATATTTTAGTAAATTATTTCATTTAGTTGTATGATTGAAGCTTCACACAGCGGAAATTTTTTGGAAATATTTTTTCGTATGGCTAGGATTCAGAGAATATGAAATAAAATCAATCACAATTGGTTCCTGAAGATATGTAGTAAGCCGTGACAATTGCAAAAAATGCAAAATAAAACTCAGAATCTGTAAACCTTGTTTTGCTGAGATTTTCCTTCTTACCGAGATTTGAAACCCACGGTCTGACCCTCTCCCTACAAAAATAATAGCAGCAGCGATAAAGCACTTACAGTTTAGATGGAGCATGGAAAATTTTTGATTTTAAAATAAAGATTTCAGACTCTAAAGGCCCACGTAATATATAGTTTTCATTTTCTAGTTAAGATTCAATAATTGTAGTTTCAAACCTAGATCTAAGCTTGACACAGGACATTACAAATATATATTATGAGGACACTACTACATACAACGACAAGCATTTAAAAAACTCCACGATTAGTTAAGAATATTTCTATTGCTAGTTTTTGAGTAATTGTTGAAGTTTTCAGTTAGCAAAAATTGGTAAAACTTTGAAAAATATCCTATAACAGCAAAAAAATTCCTCCAATCAAAAATATCAGGTCAAGACCGGGTCAGAGCTCCTGACCCGGTGACCCGAACTGACCCGGTGACCCGGTTTCATCTCTGTGTGACACCTGGCAGGACCTCTGTTATCAGCTATAGGTAAATGCTCTGCGCATTAACGGCTGACTCCCCCTACACACGTGTACCTAGCGACACCCCCACAAATGTGTACCCAGTACACGTTTCTGTACGCTCATATCTCGCCGTATCTTTACGTGCTAAAGCTCGAAAACATCGGAACAAAAGCGTCTAATTTGTGTCTGCTTGGAGCTTTAGAACGCAAAGATAGCGTTCTAATTCTTTTGACGTGAATATTTGTGGGGGAGGGTCCGCTGTTAGCCAACAGAGCATGTACCTGCAGCTGATAACAGAGAACCTGCCAGCTGTCACACTCTTATATATTATGTCCTCTTGATAATACGAAAGTATTGCGAAAAAGTGCTTTTTATGCTAAGAAAACAGGAAATTTTGAAAAACTCTTGTATGTGAAGACTCTAATAGGATAATGCACGCTTTACCTTTATTCTACAGCACTGCAACTGTCTGCTGTCATTCCTGCTTAGTATAATAGTTTAACGGAAATTATCGAACTTCTAAGAATGAGTTGCCACCATATTTTGCTCTCTTCAGTTATCTTGATCAATTTTATGCATCATTGAATTGCGACTGTATAAGAATGCAATCTACTTTTGTATGGTTTCGATATTTCGGCAGCAGTCGTGTATTCAAATATGGCTTAAAATGAACTGCGATTAGTCAACCGATATTAGTGGGTGTATAGAAAAATATATAATTTCTTTATAATTTTGCAACTGCCAGAGTTTTTGCTTTATAGTATTCTGTTTTAATTTACTTTGAAACTTCAGCACCTAAACATACCTGAATTTAATTTTTAGTTTGATCTTTCGTCTGCTATTGAGAAAAAAATCAGGTAGTGGATCGAGGTTCTTAGCTTTGTACGGTGATATCGAAGTCAAAGAAGATCAAACGTTTTAAATTGATGGAATGCTCACTAACATTGTGGGGAAACTGCTTATGCGGTTATATGGAAGGTAATTATCAAAATTTATATGTCAGGTACAGACACACGAGGCATCGAAGGTTCAAATAAAGGAAAATTGAAAAGCAAACTGCAAAACCGGCTATCAGTCACTCTTAGTAGTAAATTGGATATTTATCCAGATAGTATATGATGGCCCAGCTAATTTCGCTCGAACTTGAATTCCAAACTATATTTTTTACTTCACAAATTTAAGTCAGGATCTCTATTCTTAATCATTTTATGGCTACGTGAAAAAAACTGGAATCAAAATTAAAGAAAGTCAGTGGTTTGTCTTGAAATTCGAACTATTAAAGAACCACAAAACAAAACAAAGATTAATGTGGACTATATTAATAAAATTAAGTCAGTAAAATTGAAGACTGTTGTGGTATAGAAATAAGAAGTACAAGAGCATTGTGCCAGATTACATACATAAGTGCATTATTTTCATATACGGACCGCCTTGTTATGCCCGACTGACCTGATTGTGGGACTCATCAGGGGCTTACAATCCGGTTATTTTAGTGATTAAATTAACCACCCATTCTTAGGTAAAAAGCCGTTTCGCTCCCTGGCGACCAACTCCAGACATACGTGATGTTAGAAGCACGCATACAATTAGTGCATAAATACGTATATACATTGAGATACAATACAAAAGCAGTGATAAATTAAGCTGTACTCAGTGAAAGATCGGTGAGTATACCCTAACGCAAACGCAGGGTTTGCCATAAGGTGCCGTCATCCTGAGCGAATGACAGCTTTTCATAAGAGATCCTCCAACGGAGGATTTTCATAAAGTGGTTAACATAAACAATAGAACACAAGTACCACAACAGCGACATCTAATGTCCATTATTTAAATAAAACCATAACACCATAAAACCATAAAACCATAAAATAATGGTTTGTCTTGAAATTCGAACTATGTCCAACCTCCAGTTTCTGTTGTTCTGATATCCTGGTTTTATTTTGAAATTTCAGTCATCTGAAATCAGCGCAAATTATCGATGCTGCTTCTCAGATTGCTGATTCTTATCCTCTGCTTACTTCGAAATGTGGTGGTCCTGAAAGATATGCCAAATAGTACGAGAAAGCTTTGTAATTCCAGCACGCTTTTTTCTTATCACTTATCAGTCAGGCTTTTTGACATTTGTCCAGTGCAGAAATGCCAAAATGCTATCCATCTTAAATTGTGTGGTTGTAATTATTTCCATCTCCACCAACTTTATTTCGCTTGGCATTGGAATGTTAAATTTCGGGTATACTGCAGCATCTTTTGATAGCAGTGCCAGCTGTAAGCTCGAATGTTTTCTCAGAAATCAGCAGAAATACTATGGGCTGCAGAAAAAGTTTTCTCCCATGAAAACTTCATCCTCAAGCGGTTCTGCGATGTCTCCTACTGATGAGGAAAGATTTGTGTCAATTCAGTCATTCTTCAGCACAACAAGGAGCCACAAGCCAAGATACGTCAATTCATGATCGAATCGTTTGAGCATACGGAGTTTTATACGCAAAAGTCTGCATATACATGATTTACAGAAGGAATGGGGAAGCCTGTTCGAGATGGCCTATGCTGTATGCAAGTTCTACCTTGTGGTCATGTCGATTTTGTATTTCAAATCTTCCCAACTCCCAACTCCCATCTATAATTTTGTCTCATATAATTTTTGTATTGGGATCTGTGTTGTATGGTTTTAGAAAGTGCGCAGCATGTAAACTTTGCGGAGGGAAACTGAGTTGAGTTTGCTCATTAGGAACCAGTACGAACCAGTCGCAGGTTTGTATTAGACGTATGTCCTTAAAAAAGAGCTGGCGAAAAGCTGTTTAGCGTCAACGATAGTAATGGCAGGCGATCTGCAGTGCTACTGCAGTCCTGAGGCAGTGTTTATACGAAAGCTTTATTTGTTGGATTCTCGTCATTCCTTATATGTCGACGACACCTCGCTATACATATAATTTATTCGAGTCATTTACGGAAATTAAGTAATAGTGTTACTGCGATGCGATGCAGTGGATGAAAGAGGTTTAACTCAATTCAGAACTTGTATTTCACAGATGGAGTACGCAAAACATATTTATAAAATGGAAGGGGGGATATTTAGGGGAAGCGCTGATTGCGGAGCGTCCCCATAATTTAGTCCTGACCGTCCTATTTTGGACACAATGGTGTAGGTTTACGGAGTCTTCACAGCACAGAAGTTAAGCAAAGCTGTTGAGCTAACGGTAGGTATTAAACCGGTGCTGTATTGCCCCCTAATTGACAAAGGTCGTATGACCTGTATCCCCGCGGATAAAGTGACTGCGATGTACCGGTTGCGGCCACTGGACCAATGTATGGTGGTTCCTGTCCGGCGGTCACGCTCCTCCTAGGAAAACGACGATGTGAAACACACTTACCACTGCTTATATTTTTAGTGTTAACTACATGCCACCTTGAGTTATTTTAAGTTATTGTCGAATATTGTTCTGTTTTTAAAGCAATGAAATTAAGATTACAGGAAAGGAATGGCAATTAATTAAAAATAGAGATTTAATCAACAGTCACCCAACTGACAATGTGGCATTTCACATACAGACTAACCATCTTCTCGTTGTAGTTCATATCTCTCCAAAATATGAAAATTATGTAATTCCAGTATAACCTTTATCCAGCTTATTTCATCGCTTCCTCCACAGGAAACGGCGCTTCGACGCGACGAACCCTGATGGCATTATTACGGGAGTGAGTCTTGGTCCGTCCATCCTTGTAAAGTACTTATAAAATAGTATAAGTATAATACAAGGAATGGTGGCAATAAAGAGTACAAGTCACAAGGGCAACAAAGATGGAAAACGGGGAGTCTGGGGGGCGGAGCCCCCAGAAGTTGAGGAATTCTTTGAAAGCGTGGAAAATTCAGCAATTCAAATGTTTAAAAGATTAGTTAAGATGAGATGAGTTATTGAGTTGTATAATCGATCAGTGGAAAACCAAAACGGGAATTGGATGCTTTTCAGAATTTTTCACTTCCACGATTTATTCTAGAACACTTTCAGAAGCTGCCAATTATCAATCTTGCATTGCCCATTTATTATGTAGGGGCGCGATAGCGCCCCTACATAATATGGGTATAAAGGCGTCTGCGCGGCCCCCTGGAGACCGTGTTGGCCTGGTGCCAGCTAATTAGAGGTCCGGCAGTGGTAAAAAGGTTACCATCGTAAACAACTCGAGTAGTACTACAAGTACCACCATACTTTTGGTTCGAATTCGAAACTTCGAATTTTTGCACTAGGCGATAGTTACCGTGCGTTTTTTTTCTCGGTGAATAACGCTTATTGGAAATGCATTTTACGGCTAAGTGTTGGAACGATGTGGGCATTTTGGCACCATACTACTATTATATGTTGGTAGACAGGATCCCCCCATGCTACCTTTTTTGGTCATTTTGGCACCTGGCCAATTTTGGCTCTGTGCCAAGGTCCCAAAGTCGGACTTTCGCTATTTTTCGCAAATTTTGGTCACACTTTTCTGGAACTGGGTAGAAGCTGGGGAGGTCTAGTATCTTTTGTTGAAAATTACCAGTAGGGATGCATAAAGTAACGAGGGGGATTTTTTAATTTTGCTCCCTAGCTTTCAGGAGATGGGTCCAAACTTTGCATTTTTTGGCCTGTTTTGGCGAAAATTTTCCAAGTCCCACTTTTACTAGAAATGGCCTAAAAGTCACTAAAAATGGCGTTTTTCGGCCTCGGGGTGGTCCCCATATATTGCAAATCGGGGTCGCTGAAAACGATGAGCATACTGCCGATATCGCCCGAAGTGACCACTGGTCAGCATGGCTCCCGTGGTTCCTCGCCCAGGGTCAAAGTTGGGAAAACTCACTCTAAACAGCGTTTTTCGGCGTCTTGGTCGGGGGCATATATAGTAAATCGACTACGCTCGTTTCAATGGGCATATCCCCGAAACCGACGGAAGTGACCACTGGTTACTACAGCCTATAGGGCCTATTGACCACTGGTCAAACGGCCTAAAACTGCGTTTTTCGGCATTTTGGTCGGGGGCACATATAGTAAATCGACAACGCTCGTTTCAATGGGCATATCGCCGAAACCCGACGGAAGTGACCACTGGTCGCTACAGCCTAAGGGGCCTATTGACCACTGGTCAAACTTCATAAATCTGCGTTTTTCGTCGTTTTGGTCGGGGGCATATATAGCAAATCGACTACGCTCGTTTCAATGGGCATATCCCCGAAACCGACGGAAGTGACCACTGGTCACTACAGCCTATAGGGCCTATTGACCACTGGTCAAACGGCCTAAAACTGCGTTTTTCGGCGTTTTGGTCGGGGGCATATATAGTAAATCGACTACGCTCGTTTCAATGGGTATATCGCCGAAACAGACGGAAGTGACCGTTGGTCACTACAGCCTACGGGGCCTATTGACCACTGGTCAAACGGCCTAAAACTGCGTTTTTCGGCGTTTTGGTCGGGGGCATATATAGCAAATCGACTACGCTCGTTTCAATGGGCATTTCGCCGAAACCCATGGAAGTGACCACTGGTCACTACAGCCTAGGAGCCCTATTAACCACTGGTCAAACGGCCTAAAACTGCGTTTTTGGGCGTTTTGGTCGGGGGCATATATAGTAAATCGACTACGCTCGTTTCAATGGGCATATCGCCGAAACCGACGGAAGTGACCACTGGCCGCTACAGCCTACGGGGCCTATTAGCCACTGGTCAAACGGCCTAAAACAGCGTTTTGGGATGAACCGGATTTAGAGTTACTGTTCGTTCTCTTCGAATGGCACTCAGAAAATATGTCTTTTGTCAGCGCTTATATTTAAATGGCTGAAATTATTGTTAACTGGATCACTGCTGTCATGGCTTACTGAGCTTGATTTGCAGGTTGTGTATAGTTTATATGCTTACACAAATGGCGTAATGCCATGATGCATTAGGCGCTTGGAGGAGAATCTTTAAAAGGACAGAAGGACAAGAAACAAAAATGCTCCGCTGGAGCATGAAAAAAGTAATCTGGGTGATGGTGAGGTTGCAAAATCAAGAGAGGACTAGTCTTTAAAATGCTAATATGGGGCTAGGTTCAAAAATAGAAGAGGACTAGGTTGTGAGCGAATTAATATGGGCACAGCTTCGCCGAACAACCCATATTCGCGGGATTTCACGCTTCGTCTTAGCTTTTGTCGCATCCAGAGCTATCAATTTCAGTCAGAAGTTGAATACGTACTTCATTGAATACAGTTGTTTGCATATACGTACTCTGTTAATAGACTAGCTAGGAATACGTATGTGCGTAAATTATCATCATTTGGTCGGGCTGAACTGCGGCAAGCAACGAGAAGAGGTCTAAGGACATGAGGCTAAAGCTATTGGCTCAAGCTCAAGCAGGGAGGAAATAGAAGGTCAGAGTCCTAAGGTTATTCTTGAAATATAAATTTTCCGTATAAATGAATAAAACGCACTGTTCAGTATAAAACGTTTCTCGAAGAAAAAGTTTGACTAACTATAAACTAAACGTAGCGTGGATGGATATGCATACTGATATACATTTATAAACTGCGAATATGGGTTGTTCGGCGAATTATATCATCTAATTTAGAATCTGGAGCTGTATATAATTTAAAGTCCAGAAATTGATATAGATGAAAGTATAATATTTACAGCCCGCGAATATGGGTTGTTCGGCGAGCTGAGCCCATATTAATTCGCTCACAACCTAGTCCTCTTCTATTTTTGAATCTAGCCCCATATTAGCATTTTAAAGACTAGTCCTTTCTTGACTTTTCAACCTTACCATCACCCATATTACTTTTTTCATGCTCCAGAGGAGCATTTTTGTTTCTTGTATATATATATATATATACGTATATATATATATACGTTATGAAAGCAAAATAAAATTTGTAAATGCCCGTATATATATACACATATATATATATATATATATATATATATATATATATATATATATATATATATTTATATATACATATATAGATATATATAAGCCGGTATATAGTCATAAAATAAACTGAAGGCGTTGAGTACAATTAAATATGTACTTACAAAACAGGAAAGGAAACAAAATAGAAGACACTTTAAGAGACAGAAGTTCTGTCATAGAACTAAGTACGTATTAAAGCAGCACAGAAGTATATATAAGTGCGCCGCAGGCGAAATTTTTTAAAAATTTGTGAAATTTATTAAAATTATGCTTAATTTTCACTCGAAATATGCATTATAAACAGCTGATAAAATTTTCTAGGGGGGGCCCGGAATATGTCAAAGGAGGGTACCCAAATCGCAAAGCCCGGGCCCCCCCTGGATCCGCCACTGCACCCAAGGACTTGAAAGTTTACCTTGGACATGGGGAGGGGACTCAGGACCCTTCCTTTTGGACCAATCGTAAATGTAGAGATGGTCCCACTTTTTGCCACGGCTTGACCGGGGGGGGGGGGTTGGAGGTTAATTCCCCCAACTTTCGGTCACCCCCACCCAAACAACCTCGGGCCCGGTCCTTTTTGGAATCAAAAAGTTGGCTAATTTTTGCACAAAATGGTCATTTTTGAAAAAGTTTTCTCAAATTTTGACTTTGCATTTTAAAACCGTGGAAAAACTGCTAAAACTATCAAAAGAAGCCTTGTTTTGTTTTGTCGAAAAAAAGCGTTAAAATGTACAGTAGGGCGGTGATGCCCTACTGTCATATTTTTTTATTATTTAAAAAGACTCTCCATCAAAAATTAGTCCGAACTTATGTACCTCGTTTTTGTGAAAATTGCCCCGATAGCCCATAATTTGTAATTGAAATGTCATAATTGTCTGCGTTTCTGCAAAGATACATCATGCATATCCATAGTAACGCCCAAAATTCTATTTCAAAAGTTTGTCAAAATTTGATTGGCTGGCCAAGTCACGTGTGATCGCGTGATTGCACGTTCTCTCATTACTTTCAAAAAGGCCAGTCAGTCTTAGTTTAGCGCTT
This sequence comes from Trissonchulus latispiculum, assembly GCA_030248195.1. Lineage (NCBI taxonomy): Eukaryota > Metazoa > Nematoda > Enoplea > Enoplida > Ironidae > Trissonchulus > Trissonchulus latispiculum. Next base: position 39,559 of record JASAND010026566.1, read on the forward strand.
GTTTTGAACGGTCGGTTATTTCAGTTTTCTCTGGCTCCATTATATGCTATTTACGTCTTGTTTTACTGGAATTTTGGGGTCCCTCAGTGTCTTGAACGTCGGGCTAGACTAGTAAAGACCACCCAATCTGGTGATAGGCTGGGTGGGGGACACCCAAATACTGCTATCAGGGCACCCAGTAATTATATATATCTGCCTTATTTTATGGTATATTCTATGATCTAAATTTGCCATTGCTCTCTGGATTCTCCTGTCAAACTGTAAGTCTGTACGGAAGCTATTGTACACCCCCCCCCCCAGTCTTTATAATTAAATATTGTAACACGGCCACTTGGCCTATTGTATTTTAGCTAGGATTTAGTTGCTTTAGTTCGGTAAGTAGGGATTTAAGGCCTAGGTTTGGGGTATCGTAGTGGGAGTGAGCCTAAGTTTCACGAATATTTGTGGTTCTAATTGGCGAGGCTTGTCGAGGTCGGCCTGGAAATCATCTCCAGTCCAGGTTGCGTGTCCAGTCTATAGCGCACAGCACCCCAGTAAAGGGTTTTGGTCGCCATTTATCCAGTCTCTGGGGCCAAATCTTTACAAAAATACAGAAAATTTTGCATTTTAAGCCATTTTTTGGATTTTCTGAGGTCAAACTAAATTGGGGAGGGGGGTTCGGGGCATAGGTGTAACGGGGATTTGGGTTGGGGGGCCCCTCCCCCGGAATTTTGGGGGGCCCACTTTTTAGACCCCCCCCCAAGCCCAAAACGAAACCCCCCCCCAAAATTTTTTCAATTTTTATGCCAAAAATCGCATTTTCAACCGTTACTAATGCCGAAAAACATAAAATCATGAAGAAATTGCAGCATTAAATAGGAGTTTTAAACTCGATAACTTGCTTGCCAACATGTTTATCTATGTCCAGAATAAGGTCACTATGTATTGAGTCATACAGTCCATAACATAGGTGTAACGGGGATTTGGGGTGGGGGGCACCCTCCCCCGAAATTTTGGGAGGCCCCTTTTTAGACCCCCCCAAACCCCCCCACGACCCCCCCCCCAAACCTCCCCCAAAAAATTTTTCTATTTTTATGCCAAAAATCGCATTTTCATCCATTGCTAATGCCGAAAAACATGAAAGCATTAAGTAATTTTGACATTAGACAGTGTTTTTAAACTCGAAAACTTGATTGCCAACATGTTTCTGAGTCCAGAATAAGATCAATATTGAGTTTAGAAGTCCATAAAACCGTTTATAAACGTGTATTTCTCGCGATAATAAACACGGTTAGCCAAAAATTTGGACTTTTTTGAAAAATTTTGCAAACTTTACCCTAAAAATGCCCAAATTTTGGCCAATTTTCGCGCCTTTGGCGCGACTACCCCCCCCCCCCCCCCCCCCCGGCGGGGGGGGGGGGGGTTGGGGCCTCCAAAAATCTCTGGGGGGGTTTGGAACAATGGCTGGGGGGGGGTTACCCCCCAAACCCCCCGCCCCCAATTACACCTTATGGTCCATAAAACCGTTACAAACATGTAGTTCTCGCGATAATGAACACGTTAAGCCAAAAATTCCGACTTTTTTTGAAAAAGTTTGCAAACTTTGCCCTAAAAACGCGCGATTTTTGGCGACTTAGGCGCGACTCCCCTCCCCCCCCCCCCCCCGTTGGGGGGGGGGGGCGGGCATAGATGTGTGTTAGGGGGGGTGGTGGGGGGGACCCCCCCCCCACCAAAATGACCAATTTTGGCGACCCCCCCCAGTTTTTCGGATTTTTGCTACCCCCCCCAGATTTTTGGCCAAAAAGTGGTCAAAAATGGCATATATAAAATCGAAAAATTAGGGGGGGTCCCCCACCCTCCGTCGGGACCCCCCCCCCAGATTTTTTGCCCAGCCACACCTATGGGGGCGGGGGCTCTCCCATACATGGATTTGAGGGGCGGTGGGTGCTTTGCAAAAATGGCGGGGGGGGGGGGGGTGGGTTACCCCCCCCCCCCAATTATTACACCTATGGTTCGGGGAGGTGTATACGTATATATATCTATATGTATATATATACACAGGTGTAACGGGGATTTGGGTTTGGGGGGGGCCCTTTTTAGAACCCCCCCCCAACCCCCCCCCACCATAGGTGTAATTGGGGGGAGGTTTGGGGGGGGGTAACACACGAAAACTTTTCCTGGAAAAAATCGGAAAAAAACCGGAATAATAGTGTTAACTACAAAATTTTTCCCGATATTTTTCCGATTTTTTCCGGATACCTGAAAAAATCGGAAAAATATCCGAATAAATTTTCCTGATTTTTTTCCGATTTTTTTCCGATATTTTCTAATTTGGAAAAAACCGGAATAATTTCGGGAAAAAATCGGAATAAACTCAGAATAAATAGTTTTCTCAGTTTTTTTCCAGCAATTTTTCCGGTTTTTTTCATTTCCAATTCTTAGGTTTGGCTGGGCATAAAACGGGGTAAAACTGGGCTGTCGCTCTTGCACAGGAAGAACTTTTTGGGTAAAATCGTTGTAAATTGATGCGCAAGGTATATACAACGATTTTACCATGAATTTACCACAAATTTTTAATGAAATTTTAATATTTTTTAATGGATTTACAACGATTATATCCGATTTTACCATGAGATTATATTGAATTTACAATGGTTTTACTTCGGTTTTTATACGTATTTACAACAATTTTACCACTTTGTAAAATTGTTGTAAATCTGTTGTAAAATCATTGTAAATGCAATTGGATCAATTTACAATGTTTTTACAACTTTTACAACGAATTTACAACGTCTTTATAACGATTTTACCATGTGGTAAACTTGTTGTAAAATCGTCGTAAATGTTTACAACGTTTTTACAATGATCCAAAATAAGTTTTAACAATTTTATAACATATTTACCACTTTGTAAATTCGCTGTAAAATCATTGTAGAAACGTTGTAAACATTAACCACGATTTTACAACAAATTTACCACATGGTAAAACCGTTATAAAGACGTTGTAAATTCGTTGTAAAACTTGTAAAAACATTGTAAATTAATCCGATTGCATTTATAATGATTTTTCAACAGATTTACAACAATTTTACAACGCGGTAAAATTATTGTAAATACGTATAAAAGCCGGACTAAAACCATTGTAAAATCGTTATAGTCTTATGGTAAAAACGGATATAAACATTGTAAATCCATTAAAAAATATTAAAATTTTATTAAAAATTTGTTGTAAATCGATGGTAAAATCGTTGTACCTTGCGCAGCAATTTACAACGATTTTACCCGCACAAGTTCTTCCTGTGTTGAGGACATAGGTGTTGTAGGTGGGGGCGTGGAGGGTTGGGCGTCTCCAGAGGGGAGGAGCCTCCCTCCCTACCCCAAAAATCACCGTTACACACCTATGCCTGAGGAGGGACGTGGGAGTACGAACCCCCAAAATTTTTCGAAAGTTTTGCAACAAATTACTATGTAATATATATTTCAAGTTTGGTTTTTGCGTGAAATACCGTGTCGTGTGTATATTTACGCAAAAAATAAATTTATACTAATTTAAATTAATATATAATACGATTACGATTAATATTAATTGATAATACAACAAGTAGTATTTCACAATTATGTACTGCCAAATAAGTGTACACTTATATATAGCCATGGGGGGGGGGAACCCACCCGCCTCCTGGACCAAGGGTTGGAGCTATGAGCTCCAAAACATATAGCCATGGGGGGGAAACCCACCCCCTTTTTTGGGGGAAAAAACCCACCCGCCTCCTGGACCAAGGGTTGGAGCTATGAGCTCCAAAACATATAGCCATGGGGGGAAAAACCCACCTCCTTTTTTGGGGGAAAAACCCGCCCGCCTCCTGGACCAAGGGTTGGAGCTATGAGCTCCAAAACAGCAGCAGAAAGCGCGACTCTTTCTTACCTACGTATGCAAAGTCATTTGGTTCACTCCTACTCATTTTATGACATTTTGAAAATGACACCTACTTTTTGGTCCAACCACGCCAAAATTTTGCAAACGTTTGGACCGATGTAACTTTTGACTGGGTTGGGCTAGAAAAGTTTTGCAAATATCTGCAATGATGGCAAGTCTTCCTCTTTGCACACAGCCAAAATTAGATCGATCCGATGCACCGTTGGTCTGGCACATTGCCAAATGTGGCGGGGAAAAAACCCACTTACCCAGAACAGGTCTAATTGTGGATTTTAACAGACAAATGAACGTAAAAAACCATTCTCTACACGACAGACTAATAAGTTTTATCAAATTACATCGTTTTTAGTATTTTTCAAAAATTGACCTATGTTTATGTGTTAAGGTGCTGGTTTCCTTTCGGGTATTTTTTACTCATGCGACTTTAATCCTTTACGTAAATAGCTAAAACTTGCTAAATAACCTATTTCCGTGTTCTTTAACATTCTTGGACCAGCCCCGGATTTTTAGGCCAAAAGATAAGAAAGTTTTGGTTTTTGGCCTTAGGCTTCCAGTAGGTAGACCAGACACGGGATTGGTTGTTATGGCTGGAAAGAGGACACAAAAATCAACATTTGTGCTTTTACAACCTTTGAGCTATCTCCAGTGGTTAAGTCAGTGTAAGCAAAAAACCATTTTGAGGGTCAAAAAATGGCCATTTTCGAGGAAATCAATTTTTTCAAAATTTCCCAAACCTTGCGAACAATTTTGTTCCATTTATACTCAATCGATACAGCGTCTTTATGCACATTATATGAATCCCTATTAGCCGGGCTTTATTGCTTTCAGCTAGAGATTTGGCCGAAAAACCTTTTTGGCAAAACTGCGGTTATTTTGTTTTGAACATCGATTTTTTCTCAAAACCTACTCGACACATTCCGGAGATTTTCGGGAAAATGGAAATTCGTACTATTGCGGAGGGACGTTTTTCTTGGTTTTGGCTAAAACGTTCACAGTTTCGAGAAAATTTAGTGCAAAGTTAAAAAATTTAGTGCTTCCATGCATTTTGCGAATTTTCTCAACCGTTGAGTGATACTGAACAAAACCCCAAAAAACGTCCCTCGACCCATATGTCCTCTCTATGATAGCGCAAAAAGAAATTTTGTCTGGTTCCGCAGTTTTGAAAAATCAATGTTCAAAAATTTTTGGTCTGTATTTAGCCGTTATGTCAGAAAATGTTTGCTAATTTTTTTAATAATTTTGCTAGTTTCGTAAGCTCATATGAATGTCCTGATTACAAGCTTTAAAACGATGTATCATAGGGGATATGTATCCCTATAATATGAGTGAAAATGGTCGAATGACCGTGTAAAACAAGGCTGCGCAGAAGCTGCGCAGATCCTGCGCAGATTATGTGCGCAAAAAATTGTACGTGTTAAGTTTAGTATGTTCCTGAAGTTTCATCCCCGTACCACTTTCCGTTAAAAAGTTATGCCAAAAATCGCTTACGAGAGTGATGTTTTTTTCCGGTTCTCCGCTTTGACGTTTGGTAAAGGGGTTTTGTAGCTTTAATAACAACAGATAGAAAAATTTTTGCCTATGAAAACCATATATATTCTTGGAGTACGCAACAAAAATAAGCCGATAGGCTAGTTTTTATGCCTCCCAGAGCCGGAAAAATTTTTTGACGGGGGCCCAAAGTCGGTCAAAACGCTAAAATGGCCAAAAAGTATGCTTCAATGTCACCTTAATAAGTCAGACTGGGCTATATATGGGGCAATACTGCCTATATGGCTAAATAAGACACATATCAGGGTCGTTCAATTGCTATATGATTTTCCTGCCGGGGCGTAATTTTTGGGTACTAACTGGCCTGCCAAAGTTGGTTAATTTTGGGTCCAACTTTGAACTTATTCAACTTGAACTTCCAACTTTTTTCGCTTATTTTGCGACCTGGAAGGCTCAAATCTTGCGTGCAAAGGTTTTTGCGGACGGAGAATCGATTCCCGCTATCAACTTTGCTGCCCGACTGACCCAAATTGCTGGGCTGGTTCCACTTTGCCCTCTGGAGGGTCATGTCGGCAACCGCTACCTGGAGGCCCATACTTGTATGTTCTTGTAGTACAAATCGAAAATAAGAAAATAAGCTAGTTTTTATGCCTCCCGGAGCCGGAAAAAATTTTTGGCTGGGGGCCAAAGTCGGCCAAAACGCTAAAATGGCCAAAAAGTATGCTTCAAAGGCGCCTTAATAAGTCAGACTTGGCTATATATGGGGCAGTACTGACTATATGGTTAAACACTCAGTACACATATCGGGGTCGTTCAAATCAATGCTATATATATGATTTTCCGTCTCTGTGCGTAATTTTTGGGTACTGGCCTGCCAAAGTCGGTGAATTTTGGGTCCAACTTTGAACTTAGTTTTTTCGCTTATTTTGCGACCTGGAAGGCTCAAATCTTGCGTGCAAAGGTTTTTGCGGACGGAGAATCGATTCCCGCTATTAATTTTGCTGCCCGACTGACCCAAGTTGCTGGGCTGGTTCCACTTTGCCGTCTGGAGGGTCATGTCGGCAACCGTTTCCTGGAGGTCCATACTAGGCTCTACTTGGCCTCTCAAAACTTTCTCTATAGGGGTTTTCTGGTGCGCCCAGCTCATTTCCGGTGTCGGTTTTGCTGTACAACGCACCCATTTTTCTGGGCTGGCTCCACTTGACCGTCTGAGGGGTCAGGTCGGTAAGGGGTCAGGTGGTCCAAAATAAATTTTTCAAAAGTGGTCAAATTTGGTACCAAATGAAAGCCCTAAGTGAGCTGAGCAACTTTTTTCATAGAATTGCATGCTCAAAGTGGCTGTAGAGTGCTGTGGTGGGGTGGGGTGGGGACTTAGGCGATTTTCGGTCAAAAATGAAATTTTTCAAAAGTGGTCAAATTTGGTTGGTTGGTTGGTTCTTTTTTGCGCATACAAAAGAATGGAAAACAAGAACCAAAAATGCTCCTTCGTCGCATGTAAAATACATATGAGTACTCTCAGGCAGGTTGTACAAACACGGAAACTAGCCTGTAAAATGCATATGAGTGGCGTTGAGGTTGTAAATTAAGGAAAACAAGTTGCAACGGCTTAACATATGAGCCTGTCCTACAACGAGGCTCATATTGGCGTCACAGTGCAGCCTTCTAAAAGATCATCAGGTCATCATATTAAAGAAAAAACGAATGAATAGACATAACATGTTAACATTGTGGCTTGAAAGAAATGGACAGAACGAAGTGAACTGCGACACCTCAAGTTGAACTGTACCTGCAAGCTGATGTTTCCCGAAACACCATGGCACCTACTATTTCCGAAAGCACTAACAGTACACACCTACTGTATTCTCGGAACACTATGACACACACTACTCTCACATACGTAATGCTTTCCCCACATGGCTCTGAGTCAGAGCGCAAAGTGGCATGCCGTATAATGCGTATGCACAGTATAATGTCTCAGCGACAAGATGTGTGAAGGACAATTTTGTAATGAAAAGCTTTACGTGCTATTTATATGAAGGTCAAATATCGACAAATTATATTCTGCTGACATACGCCAATACGAGCCTCGTTGTAGGACAGGCTCATATGTTAAGCCGTTGCAACTTGTTTTCCTTAATTTACAACCTAAACGCCACTCATATGCATTTTACAGGCTAGTTTCCGTGTTTGTACAACCTGCCTGAGAGTACTCATATGTATTTTACATGCGACGAAGGAGCATTTTTGGTTCTTGTAAAGCATCAATATATCATCATCAGATGTATAAAGCTCTTTCCAACTCCCAAAATTGCGAAAGTCATAGCGTTTTAAATATCACCACAAAACCACTGCACAAAAGGATACCACCACCTTAAACTTTATGAAACCTGACCGTTTGATGCTGCATTTTCAATGGCACATGAAATCTCAAAAAAGGTACCTAACCTAGATTTTTTTGACCTTGTTTTTGAATAAAAAACCCTAACCTAGGGTTTTTTATTTATACTAGCTAAAAAAGTAGAATTTTACACTGGAAGTGACAGAATAGCGCTACGACAATTTTTGAGACCTGTGAGGGGTGGGTTTTCCCCCCATTTGGGTTTTTTCCCCCGCTACTTTTTGCATTACACCGGCCTAACGGTACAGCTTAGAGAAGTGCAAATGGGCTTAAAAGATAGATCTAAGTTAAGTATATACGCCAAGTACGATGGAATTTAAATTAATAATACGATTACGATTAATATTAATTGATAATACGGCAAGTAGTATTTCACAATTATGTATATACTGCCAAATAGTAAAAGGACAATTATGTTCAATCGATACACAGTCTTGCACTAGCGTAGATACGGGGGGCGCCCTCCCCGAAATGGTTTTGCCTCCTTGAAAAAAATTGGTCAATAAAATTTACACAAAGAAATTGTTTTAAAAATGCCCCAAAAATTAGTGCGTTTGTACTTAATTGAAAATTTTTCGCGACTTCATTGTTAGCATTTTACTACATATATATGTGCGTATAATTAAACCTTTACTGGTTTGCTTTACTTAACTTTGCTTTGCCAGCTTTGTAGTTTCATAAACTGCATTATTGCTAGTGATGGGCACCGGACATTTTTTCATATCCGGTTATCCGCCTATTCCAAACTTAACTTCAAGAAAATATTTCGATTTTGCAGTCAAGTTTTCAATTTTTCTGTCAATTTTTCGGCAGGCAGTGAATGTCTGTCATGCAACCAAGTCTCAATCTTCGTTTCAAAAAATATATATTTTTTCAGAAGTATATATTTTTGAAAAATATTTCAAAATTTTTGAAATTTTTGCCAAAAATGTCCTAATTTTTCCTTGTTTTGACTGAAATGTATGTACACGGATATCCGGATATCTATCCATTGCCTATCACTAATTATTGCAAACATGATTGTCTTAAATGGTGGATACTGGATCTCTGCTGCTTGGAATACCCTGTTCATAATGGGAGGAGCATCCAGTTTGAGTTTTTGTACGAGACTATAGAAGTGGAAAATATATAGCAAATTAAACTACAAAATTTGGTTTGGGAATTGACAATACAATGCAAAGAATTCAATGTTTCAATGGCGTTTTAATAACAAAATTGAAAGATTTTCTCAAATTATGAGGGGCTCCGCTCCCAGACCCCCCTTTTTGGGTTTTATCATGCCACCTTCGGCTACAATAGATTTAAGCTAAGAACCTTATAAAAATTTTGTACGCAGTGTTCATACAATTGTTGTGCGAAAAATAAAAAATTTTACCCCCCCAGACTTCGGTCCAAACCGCTCCCCCCCCTCCTGAAAATTTTTTGTATCTACGCTACTGCAATCTTGTACATTTTATCAATGCTTATATATTAGCTGGGATTCGTTGCTTTAAGCTAGAGATTTGACCGAAAAACCATTTTGCCCACTGTTTTTTGTGTTTTTTATTGCGTTTTCGCACACTTTTTTAAAAAAATGCAAAATTTAAAAAAAACACTAAAAAGCACACTCCTTTTCACCTGAAGGAGCAAATCTTTATTGATTTTAAGCATAATTTTTAAGTCTTTCCAAAAAATTTTACGCCTTCGGCGCAAATATCATCTACATATCTGTTTTTACTTCTGTTTGTTTTCGTCTGGGCATTAGTTTCAGTGTAGCCTTTATTATTCTAAGCAACGCTGCCATTTGGGCACACAAAACACACTGGCGATGGGTTTTCCCGCCGCGCTATAATACGTACGTATATACATACAGCGCGAGACGTATGCAGGTGGCGAGAAAAACCCAAGAAAATGTTGGGGAAATTTGGAAAAATGTCGGGAAAACATCGGAAAAATATTCGGAAAAACACAGAAAAAATTCCGAAAAATATCGTGAAAATATAGGGAAAATGTCTGGAAAAAATCGGAAAAATGTCTGGAAAATATCGGAAAAAAGATCGGAAAAATATCGGAAAAAAATCGGAATAATGGAAAAGTTGCACAAAAATCGGGAAAATTCCCGGAAAAAATCGGAAAAAAATCGGTAAAAAATCGGAATAAAATCGGAAAAGTTGCACAAAAAAGTCGGAATAATTTCCGGAAAAAATCGGAAAAATTTGTCCCGATTTTTTTCCGATTTTTTCCAACAAAAGTTTTCCTGTGTAACCCCCCCCAGCCATTTTTCCAAACCACCCCCAAAAATTTTTGGGGGCCCCCCCCCCACCCCCCCCCCCCCCAACTGGGGGGGGGGGTAGTCGCGCCGAAGGCGCGAAAAATTAGCCAAAAATCGGGTATTTTTAGGGTAAATTTTGCAAAATGTTTCAAAAATGTTCAAATTTTTGGCTTAAAGTGTTCATTAGTGCGTGAAATACACGTTTTCAACAGTTTAATGGACTTTCTGACTCAATATTGACCTTATTTTGTAGTTAGAAACATGTTGGCAACCAAGTTTTCGAGTTTAAAACCCCTGTCTAATGTTAAAATTAGTTAATGGTTGGATGTTTTTCGCATTAGCAATGGCTGAAAATGCGATTTTTGGCATAAAAATAGGAAAAAATTTTTGGGGGAGGTTTGGGGGGGTCTTGGGGGGGGGTTTGGGGGAGGTCTAAAAAGGGGGCCCGCCCCCAAATTTTGGGGGGAGGGGGCCCCCCAACCCAAAACCCCGTCACCCCTAGGCCCCCCACGACCCCCCACAACCACCCCCAAAAAAAGTTTTCTATTTTTATGCCAAAAATCGCATTTTCAGCCATTGCTAATACCGAAAAACATGAAATCATTAAGTAATTTTAACATTAGACAGTGTTTTTAAACTCGAAAACTTGATAGCCAACATGTTTCTGAGTCCACAATAAGGTAAATATTGAGTCTAGAAGTCCATGAAACCGCTATAAACGTGTATTTCTCGCGATAATAAGCACGTGAAGCCAAAAATTTGGACTTTTTAAAAAAATGTTGCCAAATTTACCCTAAAAATGCCCCATTTTCGCCCAAATTTTCGCGCCTTCGGCGCGACTACCCCCCCCCCAAAATTTCCTCCCAGCCAAAATTTCCGGTGCAGTGTTACTTTGCTTTTCCGCATAGGTGTGTTAGGGGGGGGGGTGGGGGGGACCCCTCCCCCCAAATGGAGGGGGGACCCCTCCCCCCAAACCCCCCCTCTAAAATTTTTTTCCTATCCCTCCCCCAAATCAATTTTTTCAGACCCCTCCCCCCTAAAAATTTTGAAACCCCTACCTAAATTTTTGAAAATTTTTAGCTAAAAATTCGAAATTTTTCCAAAAAATTCCAAAAATTAGCGAAAAATTGCTAGAATTCGCTTAATTAAGCTAAAAATCGTTAAAAATAGCTGTAAATTGAGAAAATATTTCATTTTTTTAACGAAAAACCGACTTTTTTCGAAATTTTTCGCCGACCCCCCTAGAAAATTTTTCATACCCCTCCCCCCAAATCGACTTTTCGCGACCCCCTCTCCCCCTTTTTTCGCCAAACCCCCCTCCCTACTTTTTTCTGAACCCTCACCCCCACTTTTTTTGCCAGCCACACCTATGCTTTTCCTACTTTTTCTCCACCTCCTCCTTTTTTCCTACTTGTAGCTGAAAATTCGTACATTTTTGTAGGTACTCATAATTTTTCTTAGAAAACAGTTAAAATTGCGAAAGTTTATATACAAATTTGTTTAAAACGTTTGAACTACAGGAACTTCCCTGGAAAAAACTTAGCGCTTGCTGCGCATTAATATATATTTGTTATCAGGCCCGCACCCAGGATATTGAAAGGGGGGTCCAAGGTCAAACACAAGGGGGGTCTGGGGGGCGGAGCCCCCCAGAAGTTGAAGAATTTTTGCATTTTTGCCAAAAAACAGTACATTGGACGTTTATTTCTTTCAAAAAGGAAATGTTCGCGCCGAAGGCCGTTTGTGCCGTAAAAATATCAAAAATTTTCCATTTTGTCATCCCAAAAGGGGGGTCTAGATCCCCTGAACCCCCCCCTGGGTGCGGCCTTGTTTGTTATATATATATATATATATATATATATACGTATATATATATATATATCATAGGGGTCGCGGCAGCGACCCATATAATATGTGTGAAAAGTGGCTGGAGACAGTGTAAAATAAGCTGCGCAGAAGCTGCGCAAAATCCTGCGCAGATCCTGCGCAGATTTCATGCGCAAATTGTAGAGCACATCGAGTTTAGTATGTCTGTGAAGTTTCAGCCCCGTATCACTTACCGTTAAAAAGTTGCGCCCCGGACCGGTTATGGTGGCGATGTTTTTTTTCCGGTTTCTCCTATTTGATGGTTGTATTGTACATAATGTTCGCCGCTTTCACGTGAGCTGCAGCGGTGGGCCAACCTAAAGGGCTATGGGTCTAGTAGTATCCTCTAAAGAATTTAAGAATCACAACTTTTTTGCGCCGCAGCTGCGCCACAGCGCCGCAGTGGCGCCGCAAAGTCGGCTCATAGCGAAAAGTGGTCGTCGCTCAGGTCCAACGTTACGAGCTGGCGCTGATTTCTTTTTATATTCAGAAATTACATATATATTGAACTAACTAACGGTCCAGGTTGCGTTTCTCTATCACTTCCCTAGCGACCACAGTGGCCCGTCAAAGATGGCGAAAATTCGAAAAATGAAAAAATCAAAATATCTCGCTATCTATTTAACTTTGAAAGCTCAAATCTTCCATACAATGGTTTTCTGGCACGGAGAATCGATTCCCGCAGTCAGTTTTACCGTCAGACCCACCCATCTTGCTGGGCTGGTTCCACTTTGCCGTCGGGAGGGTCAAGTCGGAAACCGCTTCCTGGAGGTCCATAGTAGGCTCTACGTGGCCTCTCAAAACTTTGTCTATAGGGGTTTTCTGGTGTGCCCAGCTCATTCCCGGTATCCGTTTTGCCGTCCGACGTGTCTATATTGCTGGGCTGGTTCTACTTTGCCGTCGGGAGGGTCAAGTCGGAAACCGCTTCCTGGAGGTCCATAGTAGGCTCTACCTGGCCTCTCAAAACTTTGTCTATAGGGGTTTTCTGGTGTGCCCAGCTCATTCCCGTTATTCGTTTTACCGTCCAACGTACCTATTTTGCTGGGCTGGTTCTACTTTGCCGTTTGAAGGGTCAGTCGGGTGGGAGGGTCAAATGGTCGAAAATAAAGTTTCTCAAAAGTGGTCAAATTTGGTATCAAATGAAAGCCCTAAGTGAGCTGAGCAACTTTTGTCATAGAACTGCATACCCAAAGTGGCTGTAGAGTGCTGTGGTGGGGTGGGGTGGGGACATAGGCGATTTGGGTCAAAAATAAAATTTTTCAAAAGTGGTAAAATTTGATATCAAATGAAAGCCCTAAGTGAGCTGAGCAACTTTTGTCATAGAACTGCATACCCAAAATGGCTGTAGAGTACTGTGGTGGGGTGGGGTGGGGGCTTAGGCGATTTTGGGTCAAAAATAAAATTTTTCAAAAGTGGTAAAATTTGTTATCAAATGAAAGCCCTAAGTGAGCTGAGCAACTTTTGCCATAGAACTGCACACCCAAAGTGGCTGTAGAGTGCTGTGGGGGGTGGGGTGGAGACTTAGGCGATTTTGGGTCAAAAATAAAATTTTTCAAAAGTGGTAAAATTTGGAATCAAATGAAAGCCCTGAGTGAGGTGAGCAACTTTTGTCATAGAGCTGCGTACCCAAAGTGGCTATAGAGTGCTGTGGTGGGCACTGTTTTTTTGTGTTTTTTATTGTGTTTTCGCACACTTTTTTTAAAAAGACACACAAAATTTTAAAAAAACACACCAAAAAGCACACTCACATTTTCACCTGAAGGAGCGAATTTTTATTAATTTTAAGCCTATTTTTTAAGTTTTTCCAAAAAATTTTGCGCCTTCGGCACAAGTATTCACTATATATCTATGTTTTTACTTCTGTTTGTTTTCGTCTAGGCATTAGTTTTCGTGTAGCCTTCATTATTCTAAGCAACGGTGTCATTAGGGACTGTACATATAAGCAAATTATTCTATGAAATTACGTTTCCAAATTCTGCAAATGACTGGAATAAAATAAACTGTCGAAAAGTAAAAGGATTGAAGGATTTCAGACCAAAATTGTCACAATTTTCAAAAAATTCTGAACGTCTGGGGACTCCGCCCCAGACCCCCATTGTAGCGCAAAAAAGACGTCATCAATGCAAATATTTAACGTTCAGAACATTGAAATATCGTTTATGAAGACTGAGCATGCAATATATGCTTTGTACTTCTTCTGTAAAACGCGAAAAATGCTAAATATAGTTTAAAATGCTGTAAAAACCGTTAAAAACGTGTTAAAACTGCGAAAAGCGAATTTCAGGAAAAACACAGATTTTTTAAAAAAACACACATTTTCTTAAAAAAACACACTAAAAAGCACAGGTAAAATTTTGAAAAAAAACCCTGGTGGTGGGGACTTAGGTGATATTGGGTCAAAAGTAAAATTTTTCAAAAGTAATCAATCTTGGTATCAAATGAAAGCCCTAAGTGAGCTGAGCAACTTTTGTCATAGAAATGCATACCCAAAGTGGCTGTAGAGTGTTGTGGTGGGGTGGGGTGAGTATATACTTAGGCGATTTTGGGTCAAAAATAAAATTTTTCAAAAGTGGTAAAATTTGGTATCAAATGAAAGCTCTAAGTGAGCTGAGCTACTTTTGCGGTGTCGGATTTATATATATATGCCTTTCTCAACCGGAATTTAAAGGATAGACATAGGCCCAACACACATATTATCCCCTTTTGTGCGGAGCATTTTGGTTACTTGTATATATTTATATATATGTCTTTAACATGTCCAAACTTTTGCAAAATTTTGGCCTGGTTGGACCCAAAAGTTAGTGTCATTTTCAAAAAATGAGCAGGAGTGAACCAAACCAAATGATATGACATTATGGTACGCCTACCTCTTGCGAGGGAGTGTTGGGTGCAAACGAGTCATGTATTCCAAATGGATCACACAACTTCCCGGGTTTGTCTCTGATCCCACCCCATCTGCGCTTGGGGCTTGGAGTGTCGAAAGATGCTGTGCTCCTCTTACTTTGCGTTTGCGTATGAGCAGTTAATGGATGTCTTACTACAGTACCGGAGCCGAAAGGCCAAGAAGGTGTCTGCTCCAGCTTCCCACTGTGGGACAGCATTCAGGTGACGAAGCGAGAGTCATATGTAGCTATGACTGATGGGGAGAGACAAAGGTTAATGCCCTCATATAGCCTCTTGGCTGAGTAGCCCGGCAATAACAACAACATGTGACATTATTTTTTTCCAAACATGCTTGAAAAATATTATAGCCCTTTGCTGTTGAGCTAAAAATTCTGCAATTTGTATCCTAATTTTAAGCTTAAAATATTTAAAAAGGCCTAAACATCCGGCGAACCAGAAAAATTTGAAAATTTACCCTCGAAACAGTATTTCCCCCGGCACTATATATATATATACATATTGGGTTCTGGGGGGTGGAAAACCCGAATCCGAGGGAGGCTGGAGGTTTTCTAGGGAAAAATCAGTGAGGGGCGCCCCACCACCTCCACTAGTTGGGAGGGGACTGGCATAGGTGTACCTGGGAAGGGGGGGGGGGTGGGGGGACCCCTCCCCCAAATAGAAAAGTGCCAACCCCACCCTCGAAATTTTGGAGGCAGACCCTTCCCCCAAATTGCCAATTTCCAGACCCCACCCACCCAAATCTTCCAGACCCCACCCTCAAAATTGGTAAAAATTCGAAATTTTTTGGAAAAATGCGAATTTTTTGCAAGAAATCCAAGTTTTTCGACTAAATGAGCCAAAATGAAGAAATATTGTTGAATTTTAGTTGGAAATAACGTTTTAGCGAATTCGCGATTTTTTTCTAAATTTTTTACCGAAAAATTTTTACCCCCCCAAATTCGATTTTTCCGGACCCCACCCTACCTCAAACCGGCTGACCCCATCCACCCTAGTTTCGGCTACCCCCTCCCCCAACTTTTTCTCAAGGTACACCTATGGGAACTGGGCATGGTTTCATCGGAAATTTTGGCTGGGAGGAATTTCGGAAATTGGGCGGTCGGCCCCCGGTACACCCCCTCCCCCAATTGGGACATCAGAAAATCCAAAAGATGGCCTAAAAATATAAATTTTTCTGTATTGGGGGGTGGAGGACCCGAATCCGAGGGAGGCTGGAGGTTTTCTAGGGAAAAATCAGTGAGGGGCGCCCCACCACCTCCATTTAACGCTTTTTTCGACAAAACAACTTCTTTTGACAGTTTTAGGCACACGGTTTTAAAGCGATTTTAAGTCAAAATTTGAGAAACATTTTTCAAAATGACCATTTTTGGCAAAAATTAGCTAATTTTTGGCTCCAAATAGGGCCGGCAGGTTGGTTGAGGCTAGCCAAAAGTTGGAGAAGGGTATACATGTCGAAAATGTTTGGGGGGGGCAAAGGGGGTCGAAAATTTTGCGACCTCCGTGGTGAAACGATGGGACTAGGGAGGTCCAAAACTGGGGGTGGAGGGCAGGCCCGCACCCAGGATTTTGAAAAGGGGGGGGTCCAAGGTAAAACGCAAAGGGGGGTCTGGGGGGCGAAGCCCCCCTGAAGTTGAAGAATTTTTGCATTTTTGCCCAAAAACAGTACACTGGACGTTTATTTCTTGCAAAAAGCGAATTATTGCGCCGAAGGCGCGAAAATTTTTTAAAAATAGCTGTTTTTGCCATAAAAATAGCAAAAATTTTCCATTTTGTCATCCCAAAAGGGGGGGGGGGTCTAGACCCCTTGAACCCCCCCCTGGGTGCGGCCTTGGTGGAGGGATAAAATGGACTAAAAATGCTAAGAATACAGTATAAATGGCTTGTTTTTCCACATATTTATTATACTGCTATAACTAAGCTAACATTAGCGCAAACAGTTTTAGCACCAAAATAGACGATTGTTGACCCAAGTTTTTGCAAATTTTGACCAAAAATCCTAAAAATTGGCAATTTCTAGGCACCTTAGGATGAGTGGGGAGAAGCGGAAGCCCAAAACGTGGGGAGGGGAACGAGTTGGGAGGGGAACCCAAAAAGTGGGGGGCGCCCCCCCCCAGGAATGCTGGCTTCATAGTTTCACCAAAAATTTTGTTTGCGGACAAACTTTGGAAATTTGGTGGTCGAGTCGACTCCTGAAATGCTGGCTTTTTCCTACCGGGGGGGGGGGGGGGCCCCCCCAGAAATTCGCCCCCCCCCCCCAGGATTCGGGCCTTCCCCCCCCAGAACTCTAAAATGCCCGGAAAAATAGGGTTTTGAGGGTAAATTTTGAAAAATTTTTCCGGCTTCGCCGGGTTTTTACCCAATTTTAAGCATTTTTTAGCTATTTTAAGCTTAAATTTAAGTTAAAAATAGTTAATTTTTTAGCTCAGCAGCAAAAAATAGCTATTTTTAGGCATCTTTTGAAAAAATTTTCTTCCCCCCCAGAAATCCGAGCCCCCCCCCAGACTTCCCCCCCCCCAGAAATTTTTGCCTAGGAAAAAGCCAGCCACATTTAATGTGATGGGATGTCGACTCCTGAAATGTGAAATGTGATGTCTCTGGTACCCCCCCTCCCCCGAGGACCTGAACCACCCCCAAATTCGGGCCTCAGGAAACTAGGTTTACTTTAGGCAAAAATAAGAGGGGGGGAGAGTGGGGGGGGACGCCCCAACCCACTAGTGGCGGGGGGAGGTCGAAAAGTGAGGGGGGAAATAAAATGGGCCAAAAATGCTAAAAATGCTGTATAAATAGCCTGTTTTTCACATACGCTGCTATAACTATGCTTAAAAGTGCTCAGAAATCAAGTTTTACCACGAAAAAAGGCGATTTTTGATCAAAAATTTCCGGCGACGCCGGAAAAATTTTGGAAATTTTGACCAAAAAACCTAAAAATTTGGCAATTTTTGGGCACCTTAGGGTGAGTGGGGGGGAGGGGAAGCCCAAAAAAGTGGGGGGGGCGCCCCCCCCCCAGTAAAATAAACCCAGAGGAAATTTTAGAAATGCAAAATTTTCTGTATTTTAACGCTTTTTCATCAAGGCTGGTTTTTGTCGTTTTAGGCGTTTTTCACAGTTTGAAAGCGTTCTTAAGTCAAAGTTTGAGAAAGATTTTTAAAAAATGACCATTTTTGGCAAAATTTAGCTGACTTTTTGACCTCATAAAGTGCTTTGGAGGGACTCAAAAGTGGGGGAGGGAAAGTCGAAAAAATCTGGGAAGGGAGGGGGTGAATTTGGTCGAAAATTATGGGGATATATACCCCCAACCCCCCTCCGTGGTGAGTGGTGAAGCTATGGCTGGCTTACTTCTACTGGGGGGGGGGGGGGTTGGGGGCCGCCCATTTGGAAGGTTCTCCCGATAAGCCAAAAAATTTCCAAATTTTACCATTTTTAGCCTACATTTTCGAACAATTTTCCGGCTTCGCTGGATTTTTGACTAAGTTTTCGCTATTTTAGTTTAAAAACACCTAAAATTAGTTATTTTTTAGCAGTTTTTGCACAAAAACACCTAAAAATTTAAACAATTTGTCAAAATTATATACGTATGCTCCCATCTTTGGTGAGCCCCACATAAATTTTGGCCTAGAAGTATCTATATTGTCCACGGGGGCGGGAGCGGTTCTGGGGGTCTTCCTCCACGCTGACCCATGTAGGAAAAACCCAGCCCACTATGATAAACCCAGCCACCTTTCCCCCCTCCGCTAGAAGAAGCCTAGGCCTGATTCAAGCTTTTCTGGATGGCCGGATTGGGATATTCATTTTTAATTATTGATTTGGTTACTTGATAAACCTACGTATATACGTATATATATATATCCATTCATTGTTTTAGTCAAATTGTTTCAACGATGGAAATTCGATGTTTAGTCTAACCTGTTTCTAATATTGGATATGTCTAATTCTGTTGCTGATAACGACACAGCCAGAGTTCACATGAACGGTTGTTTGCCCTCAGATAGTAAGGTGACTGTGGTGCTGGGCGCCCAGTGGGGTGATGAAGGAAAGGGCAAAATTGTGGACGCCTTAGCGGCCGATATGGACGTTGTCTGTAGATGCCAGGTTAGGCGATTGTTTTTTGTTTTTTCCAAAATCTGTACATTTATTTTATGCTTGTTGTTGGTGTGCTCATAGATTGGTTCGATGGGTGCTTCGAATAATTTAGGATTTTGAAGGGGGTGAGACTGGTTATTGGGCAGCCAAAGACTTTTAGCTTTTAGGGGTGGTGTGCGCTAGAGGCTGGATACGCAACCTGGACTTGGAGATCTTTGCAGACAGTGATTTTAGCGCGGCGGGAAAAAATCCAAACCGATATGCGGGAAAAAACCCATCGCCAGTGTGAGTCACCCATATGAGCTAGATCGGATTTTAATAGCCTATCTTAAAGAGCGTCCAAAACTACCCTAGAGGGTGTATTATTGTAGCTCCCACTGCCTCTCAGCAATTTGTTTGGGACTTTGAAAATTTTGGAATTTTTGGTCCCAACATGGGGGTCAGGCAGGGTCAACTTTGGGGGGTCACCCTGAACTACTGGAAAGACTTAGCCCAAAACGGATTACAGTTTCACAGAGGATATGTCTCGAATTTCACGATGGTGTATTCAATTTGGCTCTAGTGACTGTGGTGCGACCCTGGGGTGACCTAGACTCGGCGGGAAAAAAACCCATGTGCGGGAAAAAACCCAAATTTCAAAATGGAGTTTTTTTCTAACCATTAGCAGCAAAGGAAAAATTCATGCATTTCTTAGCTCAGTAGAGCCTCCTGATTAATTTGGTATAGATTTTACCTAGGTTCGACCTTCCATGTGAGGTCCAGGTGGCCAAAATCTGAGATGGTGCCATTTCAAGCCAAATTTTCAAATTTCGCCAAAAACCGCTAAATTTTTCACTAAAGTAGGTCGGGTTTGGCATTAAATGGAATAAAAACACGTTTTCTATGTGATAGGATGCTTAAACTGCAGAAATTAAGCAAATTTCAAAAATTTCAAAAAATTGCCTATGTTTACGTGTTAAACATACGAAATTTTGAAAAGTCAATTTGACATGATTTTTGCAAAAATATTGGTATTTTATGATTCAGATGTACTAAAAATGACCCGCTCTTTCGAATGGTATAGTCAAAACCGTTCTGGCGTGCTTGCAGCAAAAAATTCGGCTGGGTTTTTTTCCCGCCCATGGGTTTTTTCCCGCATTGGGTTTTTTCCCATCGGTTTGGTCGAAAGTTTCTCGCCAACGGTAAGCGCTAGAGAGACGTTTTATAGCTCATTTTGAAGCTTTTCGCAAGGCCTCATGGTAGTTATCGTTAGATTTTCGATTTGTCGCTTAATAAAAAAGTTACAGCCAAAATTCGAAAATTTGGGTTTTTCCCGCCGCGCTATATATACATCATAAATTTGACATTTTCATATTAAGATAGTAGAGATGCACCGGGGCCGGGGCCGGTGTCTACCGGGGCCGGGGCCAGGCCCCGGTGCATCCCTATAAGATAGCAAATTGTAAGTAGACTTTTAGAGAAAACTAGAACCTACAAAATGTTTAGAATATTGAAATCCATCTTTTAAAATAATAAAATAATTATGCACAGTAGGGCATCCCCGCCCTACTGTACAGTGAGGTAGAGTGGAGAGTTGGCATAATTTTTGTGGATAAAAAATGACATAGTTTGGCTTAAAACAGAAGACGCTGAGCGCTGACCCCAAAATCTGTCATAGAATTTAAATTATTAGAATCTGCCAGAATTTTGAGTTGTTTTAGCGAAAATGTCCAATTAATGCTAGTTATTAATTTATGCTAAATTAACACGTAAACCGTACGTGTATGTCAGCCCTGTTGCGGTTCCTATTTTTCCTATTTTTTCGAGACATTCCTATTTATATATTCCTATTTTCAGCCGAATTTCCTATTTTTTCCTATATTTTATATTTGACCAGAGTACGTATATAAATTGTCGTTGGATCTTGGTTATTTCTGTTGAACAGAACACAAAACGTTTTTAGGTTCTGAATGACAACAGTTTTTAGGAAATTTTTGCGCCTTCGGCGCAATTGTGTGTTTTCCTTGTTTTTAAAACGTCCTCGTCTTAGTTTTGCTTATTGGTGTAACTTTCACTACCTTTTTTACTTAATATTTGCAGTAGGTTACTAGATTCTTCGTTGAAAGATTAGGAACTTTATACGACCGTTGCCACAACATTTTTCTGTTTTAAAAATTCGTGGTTATAAACAAATTTACACGGACTAAGTTAAGCTCCAAATTTTTGGTAGTTGGGCGTATAGACCATAGTAGGGTTGGTTTTTTCCGGAAAAAAAACTTTTTTTCCGGTTTTTTTCCGTTTTTTTCCATTTTTTTCCTTTTTTCCGGTCACTCCAAAATTACACAATGTGCTAAAAGTTGCGTTATTTCATGTTTTTGCAAGCACAGAAGCAGTTTCCACGATATTTAGTAGCCCCACAGGGGTAATGCAATAGCACAAGCGCTTAGAAAGGTTCCAGTATTGATTATAGGAGTCAAATATTTTCAGCGGGTGACGCTGTAACACAAGGGACAGGTGACTTCTGTTTACCTTGGCGGTTATACTAGACCTAGTTTGTGGTTTTCGTAGGTAACGCGCTTCGTAAAGTAAACAATTCCAGTTATTTTAGCAGTTTTGCTTGAACAGTTTACTGTTGGTTAGGGAAGTATTAACTCTACCTGAGTTATGCAATCATTTTCACATTCCAAAGGAAAAAATGTCAAATCCCAAAATTAGCTCAAATTCTTGAATATCGTATTCTTATCTCATTAAACACTATTTTTAATAGTTTCTTAATGTTCTGAGGTCATAAATTAACTTTCAGAACATGTCCCGAATATTTTTCCATTTTTTTCCGATGCGTCAAAAAACCCAAATACAATTTCTTCAGATTTAACATACCCCCACCTACTATGACCCACGGAAACGGTTGTAAATAGTGTGAAATTGCTGGAAAAGCTCAGAAAACATGCTATTTCATTGTAAAAATCGTCAAAATAACGTTAGGAATATTTTTCCATTTTTTTCCGCCCCATCGGAAAAAATGGAAAGAAACGGAAAAAACCTTTTTTTCCAGTCCTTTTTTTCCGCGCCCATCCCTAGACCATAGGCATATATATATATATATATATCATAGGGGTCGCGGCAGCGACCCCTATAATATGTGTGAAAAGTGGCTGGAGACAGTGTAAAATAAGCTGCACAGAAGCTGCGCAAAATCCTGCGCAGATCCTGCGCAGATTTCATGCGCAAATTGTAGAGCACATCGAGTTTAGTATGTCTGTGAAGTTTCAGCCCCGTATCACTTACCGTTAAAAAGTTGCGCCCCGGACCGGTTATGGCGGCGATGTTTTTTTTTTCCGGTTTCTCCTATTTGATGGTTGTATTGTACATAATGTTCGCCGCTTTCACGTGATCTGCAGCGGTGGGCCAACCTAAAGGGCTATGGGGTCTAGTAGTACCCTCTAAAGAATTTAAGAATCACAACTTTTTTTTGCGCCGCAGCTGCGCCACAGCGCCGCAGTGGCGCCGCAAAGTCGGCTCATAGCGAAAAGTGACCATTTTTGTGGTCGTCGCTCAGGTCGAACGTTACGAGCTGGAGCTGATTTCTTTTTATATTCAGAAATTACATATATTGAACTAACTAACGGTCCAGGTTGCGTTTCTCTATCACTTCCCTAGCGACCACAGTGGCCCGTCAAAGATGGCGAAAATTCGAAAAATGAAAAATCGAAATTTCTCGCTATCTATTTAACTTTGAACGCTCAAATCTTCCATACAATGGTTTTCTGGCACGGGGAATCGATTCCCGCAGTCAGTTTTACCGTCAGACCCACCCATCTTGCTGGGCTGGTTCCACTTTTCCGTCGGGGGAGGGTCAAGTCGGAAACCGCTTCCTGGAGGTCCATAGTAGGCTTTACCTGGCCTCTCAAAACTTTGTCTATAGGGGTTTTCTGGTGCGCCCAGCTCATTCCCGGTGTCCTTTTTTGCCGTAGGACTCATCCATCTTGCTGTGCTGGTTCTACTTTGCCGTCTGGAGGGTCATGTCGGAAACCGCTTCCTGGAGGTCCATAGTAAGGCTCTACCTGGCCTCTCAAAACTTTGTCTATAGGGGTTTTCTGGTGTGCCCAGCTCATTCCCGGTATCCGTTTTGCCGTCCGACGTACCTATTTTGCTGGGCTGGTTCCACTTTGCCGTTTGAAGGGTCAGTCGGGTGGGGGGTCAAGTGGTCGAAAATAAAATTTTTCAAAAGTGGTCAAATTTGGTACCAAATGAAAGCCCTAAGCGAGCTGAGCAACTTTTGTCATAGAACTGCATGCTCAAAGTGGCTGTAGAGTGCTGTGGTGGGGTGGGGTGGGGACTTAGGCGATTTTCGGTCAAAAGTAAAATTTTTCAAAAGTAATCAATTTTGGTATCAAATGAAAGCCCAAAGTGAGCTGAGCAACTTTTGTCATAGAACTGCGTACCCAAAGTGGCTGTAGAGTGCTGTGGTGGGGTGGGGTGGGGACTTAGGCGATTTTCGGTCAAAAATGAAAGTTTTCCAAAGTGGTCAAATTTGGTACCAAATGAAAGCCCTAAGCGAGCTGAGCAACTTTTGTCATAGAACTGCATGCTCAAAGTGGCTGTAGAGTGCTGTGGTGGGGTGGGGTGGGGACTTAGGCGATTTTCAGTCAAAAGTAAAATTTTTCAAAAGTGGTCAAATTTGGTATCAAATGAAAGCCCAAAGTGAGCTGAGCAACTTTTGTCATAGAACTGCGTACCCAAAGTGGCTGTAGAGTGCTGTGGTGGGGTGGGGTGGGGACTTAGGCGATTTTGGGTCAAAAATAAAATTTTTCAAAAGTGGTCAAATTTGGTATCAAATGAAAGCCCTAAGTGAGCTGAGCAACTTTTGACATGGAACCATCCACCAATATTTGCTGTGCCAAATAACGTCACGTGCCCACGAAACTTTTGTCTTTACTTCTTCAACCGGAATTTAAAGGATATATACGTATACCTATTTATATTTATTATATATTTAAAGGATATTTAAAGGATATATACGTATATACGATACAGCCAACACACACATATTATCCTCTTTTGTGCGGAGCATTTTTGTTACTTGTATATACATTTCCATAATTTGAATATGTAGTGCTCAATGCACATCCACGCTAGCTTTACTCATGCGTTTACCTTGGGTGTTTGTGTTTTAGTTCTAGCATTTTTAGCATTTAAATGTTAGATTCCAACCCAAAGTTAAAGTAGAGATACAAGTAATTGCCGGAGGGGGGTCTGGGGGCGGGGATCTCAACAAAGATTAGAGATTTCTCTGAAATTGAGAGCCAGTAGCAGTTTTCCGGAGCGGTTTGACTGATATTTTTCAGTAATTGTCCATTTTTGTCGCTTGAAAGAGTGGACACAAGACCAGAATTTTTCTCATTTCGGAAATAAAGTGTGTGTGTGTGTGTGTGTGTGTGTGTGTCATTGCACTTTTTTCTGCAGGCCAGAAAACTTATTTTCATAACTTTAAGGTTTGAAACGGGTTTATACAGTAAACAGTGAATTCAGACCGTTGTCGACAATTTTACGAATTTTCCTGAAAAATTAGAAAATGTCTGGAAGGAAATGTTCAATTTTACCAAATTTTTTCGAGTTTTTTTCGATGGCTTCGAAAAAAACAGAAAATGCTATTTCTTGTAGTTCCCTCCGGTGACCAACCCTGGTTAAACCCAGATTAATAGTACGTAGATTAATTACCCAGTTTTTATAGCATCGCTCCAGATTCCCCATTGGCCGAGTGGTCATTATTTCAGCTTCAAATATTAATTCGATAATACAAGTGGTTTGAATTCCGAAAAATTGCGACAGCACCGTTCATCAATTAAAAATCAGAGTTACAAGCTCTCAAGACATTTAAAATCCATTTAAAGGCACATTTGTTCCAAAATCTTCCTCCTTTCCTTTTTTCGTATAAATTGCTATTTTTTAGCCTAAATCCAGGTATTTTTGAGAACTTTAGGAGCTGCAAAATACGCTAAAATGCCAATTTGCCAACGCTCATTTTTGCAAAACAAACCCCCCCCCCGATCCCACCCCGAAAAATCCCTAAAAATACTATGACATAATTGTTCTTTTTGGTAACAACAAAAAATTATATAAGCCTTCATTTTAAGCCTGTGAATTCCTATTTTTTGACCAAAATGTTTATTATTTATTCCTATTTTTTGGTGGTAAAATTCCTATTTTTATTCCTATTTTTTGGAAAAACCCGCGTAACAGCCCTGGTATGTGTTAAAGTCCCCTATGCTGAGCCAAAGCTTCAAAAGCTGTAAGAAACTAAGTCTAGGCGTCTTGATCTCGCCCAAAAGCCGAGTCTTGACCAGTATCGGTACTCTGGTCTCAATCTCGATGAAATTTTGGTCTCGCCCGCCCAACCCGGGTTGGGCTAGCAAACGTTAGGAAGTGATATTTAGACATGTTGACTTTGAACAGTATGTATATAAAAGGTAAAGGTAAAGGTTTACCCCAGGAGATATCTCCGTCCTGCCACAGGACATGGGGTGCCGGTGCTCATCCCCGGATTCTCAGCCGTAGAGCCAGGAGTGTCACCTCAAATGATGACTGCATCCGTGGAAGGGGGGCCGGCCCTTCTACACAGACTCCTGTTACCTTCCCACCGTAGTGGTACCCATTTACCGACCAGTTAAGGATGGATAGCTGGGTTGGCTAGAGTCGGGATCGAGAAAGCTTTGTGGCCTCCGGGGATCGAACCACCGATCGTAAGATCGGAATGTCTGACCAGCGCCTTAGACCACTCGACCATCCCAACACAGTACGTATGTATATACGTACGTATATATTTTAGGGAGGCAACAATGCCGGTCATACGGTGGTTGTCGATGAAAAAGAATATGATTTTCATTTGCTACCAAGTGGAGTGATTCATGATAAATGCCGATCTGTCATTGGTAAGCCCTTATAAATTATCAGGATGCTTTTTAAACTGATTCTATGTTTTCTTCGTTTACGTACTGGTTAATGTACAAGAACCAAAAATGCTCCTTCGTCGCATGTAAAATACATATGAGTACTCTCAGGCAGGTTGTACAAACACGAAAACTAGCCTGTAAAATGCATATGAGTGGCGTTGAGGTTGTAAATTAAGGAAAACAAGTTGCAACGGCTTAACATATGAGCCTGTCCTATAACGAGGCTCATATTGGCGTATGTCATAATATAATTTGTCGAAATTTGACTTTCATATAAATAGCACGTAAAGCTTTTCATTACAAAATTGTCCTTCACACATCTTGTCGCTAAGACATTATACTGTGCATACGCATTATACGGCATGCCACTCTGCGCTCTGACTCAGAGCCATGTGGGGAAAGCATTACGTATATATGTGAGAGTAGTGTGTCATAGTGTTCCGAGAATACAGTGGTGTACTATAGTGCTTCCGGAAATAGTAGGTGCCATGGTGTTTCGGGGAACATCAGCTTGCATATGTACAGTAAACTTGAGGTGTCGCAGTTCACTTTTCTGTCCATTTCTTTCAAGCCACAATGTTAACATGTTATGTCTATTCATTCGTTTTTTCTTTAATATGATGACCTGATGATCTTTAAGATGGCTGCACTGTGACGCCAATATGAGCCTCGTTATAGGACAGGCTCATATGTTAAGCCGTTGCAACTTGTTTTCCTTAATTTACAACCTCAACGCCACTCATATGCATTTTACAGGCTAGTTTTCGTGTTTGTACAACCTGCCTGAGAGTACTCATATGTATTTTACATGCGACGAAGGAGCATTTTTGGTTCTTGTTTTCCATTCTTTTACATATGTATGCGCAAAAAAAGAACCAACATAATATATTTCCGAACACCATGCGCAAGCAGATTCTATTTTGACCACTTTTCGAAAATTTCACATTTGACCCAAAATCACTTACGTCCCCACCCCACCCCACCACAGCACGCTACAGCCACTTTGAGCATGCAATTCTATGACAAAAGTTGCTCAGCTCACTTAGGGCTTTCATTTGGTACCAAATTTGACCACTTTTGAAAAATTTCATTTTTGACCGAAAATCGCCTAAGTCCCCACCCCACCCCACCACAGCACTCTACAGCCACTTTGAGCATGCAGTTCTATGACAACAGTTGCTCAGCTCGCTTAGGGCTTTCATTTGGTACCAAATTTGACCACTTTTGAAAAATTTCATTTTTGACCGAAAATCGCCTAAGTCCCCACCCCACCACAGCACTCTACAGCCACTTTGAGCATGCAGTTCTATGACAAAAGTTGCTCAGCTCACTTAGGGCTTTCATTTGGTACCAAATTTGACCACTTTTGAAAAATTTCATTTTGGACCACCTGACCCCTTACCGACCTGACCCCTCAGACGGTCAAGTGGAGCCAGCCCAGCAACATGGGTGCGTTGTACAGCAAAACGGACACCGGAAATGAGCTGGGCGCACCAGAAAACCCCTATAGAGAAAGTTTTGAGAGGCCAAGTAGAGCCTAGTATGGACCTCCAGGAAACGGTTGCCGACATGACCCTCCAGACGACAAAGTGGAACCAGCCCAGCAACTTGGGTCAGTCGGGCAGCAAAATTGATAGCGGGAATCAATTCTCCGTCCGCAAAAACCTTTGTATGCAAGATTTGAGGCTTCCAGGTCGCAAAATAAGCGAAAAAACTATGTTCAAAGTTGGACCCAAAATTCACCAACTTTGGCAGGCCAGTACCCAAAAATTACGCTCAGGGCCGGAAAATCATATAGCAATTGAACGACCCTGATATGTGTCCTATTCAGCCATATAGGCAGTATTGCCCCATATATAGCCCAGTCTGACTTATTACGGCGCCTTTGAAGCATACTTTTTGGCCATTTTAGCGTTTTGGCCGACTTTGGCCCCCCGCCAAAAATTTTTTCCGGCCCTGGGAGGCATAAAAACTAGCCTATCGGCTTATTTTTGTTGCGTACTCCAAGAATATATATGGTTTTCATAGGCAAAAATTTTTCTATCTGTTGTTATTAAAGCTACAAAACCCCCTTACCAGACGTCAAAGCGGAGAACCGGAAAAAAACATCACTCTCGTAAGCGATTTTTGGCGCAACTTTTTAACGGAAAGTGGTACGGGGATGAAACTTCGCACACATACTAAACTCGACATGTACAATTTTTTGCGCACATAATCTGCGCAGGATCTGCGCAGGAATCTGCGCAGCTTCTGCGCAACCTTGTTTTACACGGTCATTCGACCATTTTCACTCATATTATAGGGGTCGCTACCGCGACCCCTATGATACAGATAATGTCTGTTGATTGAAAATATATGAATTTTTACGACAGGTTGACTTAAAAGGGGCCTACTGTTGTACGTATTTGTTCACAAATTCCGAGCCCTAAATATATACGTGGTTGCATTACGATAAGTCTAAAGATCTTGTATTATACTCATAAGAAAGGACATGCTTTTTCTGTTTTTTTTTCAGGCAATGGCGTGGTTATTCACTTACCAGCCCTGATTCAGGAATTGGAGAAAAATGGTATAACCAAGATACCCAATTGGCAGGAGCGTCTGGTCATATCTGATCGGGCTCATCTAGGTGTGTTATTCCTTGTTGAAAGCAAAACTGCTTTGCCCTTGTCCCGGCCCCGGTCAAGACATGGAGCTATATTATACGTGATGTTACCTGTGTATAGCTAGTCAAGAAAATGAAGTAAACGCTGGCCAGCTAACTATGTTAGCTAACTATGTGTAGCTGTAGCAGCTAACTATATATGTATAGCTAGTGGGTTTTGTGTGACTTTTTTGGCTATGCGTTTGCAATCTTATTGAAAAATATGAAAAGTATATACTACCTAAGCATTTCCCCCCACTTTCCTTGTTGGAATAGATAATATGTAAGTACGTAAATTTCGTCATTAGATTATTTTAGAATGCTTCGAGCATAATTTTTTCTTCTCAAAGGCCTATTTTGCAATCTGTAAGGGCTTTGTGTATGAACGTAAACATCGCAAATATATATA
>JASAND010026568.1:0-42237 GCA_030248195.1 Trissonchulus latispiculum
CTTCTATCTTTAACCGTTCATGTGGATTTACCCTATAGGCCTTAGCTGTTACTGGTCCACCCATTCCTGTATCTATTAGATGTTGACCCGTAGTACATTTTCCCAAATTAGTTGGCGTTGCAAACACGTGTACGTACTTACGTAACAATTCCTTGAGCTTGTCCTTAGACTTTTCTGAACACTCAAACTTATCTAGTTGGGCTTCCTTTAGAAATTGTTCGTACTGTTCTTCTTGAGTTAATGGTTTTTGCTCTTTAGATGGTTGAGCTTCCTGTTTTACAGTTTCCTTAATGTTGGAATTATGAATAGCTGAGCCAACTAGAGGTTTGTCATCTGATAACAGATCAGACTCACATACGTATTCCTTCTCAAACCAGTTATCTCCGAGATGCAAAAATGCTTCCTTGCCTTTTTGGTTCTTTAGTGCAACTAGATCATCAGCATATGCTAGTGTCATTCCTGGTCGTAAATCCAAGGCTTCAGAGCCAAGGTTCCATACTTTTATATATTGAGATTGATTTGCTGAAGACACAATACCAGGGACCACATAGCAATTATACTTCTCCAGTATTTGCATAGAATTTCTAATCATTTTTGGCGAATTGTCAAACCGCGAAGGCCAAGGAGCTGATTTGGTTTGCACCTTCGATGCTTGAATACGTATGAAGCCCAAATCTCCATCAGAATCATCTTGTTCTTGCTGTTGTGATGTTGATTGACAAGAAATTGGAACCCAAGTTTCCGCATTAGGTGGAACAGAAACACCAACTCGTAAAAGAATGTTTGAAACTTTTGGGGTCTCCTTACCCACAACTTGTAAAATACTATTCAACTGTGGTGCACCTAAAAGAGGTACTTCCTTGAAAAGAGGATGGTAGATGGAATGTCTTCCCATTAGCATGGACCAGTTGTAAATTGAGAGGAAATCTGTACTAAGTAAGATGTCATGCGGGCAATAGTCACTAATGAAAAACTCATGAGGCCATAGGTATCCTTGAAAAGAAAGATTCAACTTAACAGAACCAGAAAAGTCAATGGCTGAACCGTTTGCAGCCGTCGCAGATGTAAGTTTTAGTTCTCCGGGAGATAAACATTCAGGAGATTTCTTTCGCAAATGATCTACAAAGCTTTTAGAAATGACTGAAATATTGGCACCAGTATCAATCAATGCTAAGGTATTAGAACCAGAAACAGAAACTACTACTACAGGCGAATGAATTGGAGGGATTTTCGTTTGAGCACCAACGAAATATTCATTTTGATTCACAAAGGCCATCAAATAATTCCGATTATTAAAACTAGGATCATCTTTAGATGCCTTTTGTGGCTTAAGATGAGAAATCGTTGGTTTTTCTTCAGAATTGTCCGACTCCGAGTCTGAATTTTCCGTGGAGCTTTCTTCTGTTAACGTACTTTCAGAAGTTTGAGACAAAAGGTCTTCAAAAAGAAACTTATCTGGGAAATCTGGGTCCGCAATCTTGTTCTTTTTGGTTGCCCGTGACTTCCTTTTCTGCGTACGTATATGCTTACTATAAATAGTAGATGGTTTTTCTCCCTTGTTCTGGCTAAGTTCTTCCTTAGCTTTTGTAGTATTAGTAGCTAGTTTCCTTGTATTGACCCTACTGGATGCCTCATCTATTGTTCTGAGTTGTTGTAAGCGTTCCTTATATTGTTCCAATTCAGCTTCTTCTTCTCCTATGAATTGCTGAGGCGCGTACTTATTATTAGGATTAACAGAGGCACCCAGAGATTTTTGTTCTGGTTCACCGTTATGGTTGATACGTTCCTGGTTGTAATCCTGAAGGGTCGCAGCTGGAAGTATCCCTTGACTGAATGAACCAGAGGTGCTTGTCCCTAACTTGCGTGGATTACTATTCGCAGATGAGAATATAACGCGAGGCGCGAAAGAAAGCGCATTAAATTTGCCATTACCGGGCACTGCTGGTACACTAGTTCGCACATTATATCCTTGAGAAAAAGTTCTCGGCGCATTGAAAAACCTAGGCTGTCGAAATTGTTGCTGAGGAGCAGGATTGTACCTGAAGTTTGGAAGAGAGAATCGCGGAGGTTGAGACCAAAAAGGTTGAGCACGCAAATTCTGCTTATAAGCGCGAGGATGCTGAAAAACTCTGCCATTATTGCCGAAAACAGGTCGAAAATTCGTTTGAACCGGTACCCTAGAAACATTTTGCGCTTGACTGATAGATGAGATCATACGAACGTTGCGCAAATCTACCTTACTGCTATCGATTGGTACCAACTTAACCCAACGTTGTTCATCGGGCAAGAAAAAATCAAATGCTTGAGTCTTGCTTGCATTAGTCACAGAATTTCCAGAAAGACCATTCGAAGCGTGAGGAGTTGGGAAAGACGTACGTGCATACATACTTGAAAAACTCTGAAAACGAGGGGGGTCGGGTAAATTTGTACGACCAAAACTGTGATTCGGTGGAAGGTTGGACTTAACAACTCCAGCATACGTAGAGAACACCGAACAAATCTGATTACACGTAAGTGTTTTCTGAGCTGGATACGTTCTCATCAAACTTTCCACGATGTTTTCCGAATTCGCAATCAATGAACAAACTTTTGGATCAGAATTGGAAACACATTTTGGAAAGGGGGTAGAATTTTCTTCAGTTAGAGGCAACTTAACTGAGGGGGCAAGGGGTGCTACGCCACCCACATCCCGAAAATTCCGACTATTGCCATTCAAAGGTACAATATAAGAAACCTGAGGTTGCGCCTGTTGTTGCTGATCATAGGATAAATGCTGAAAACTTTGATCGTTAGAGTCTACCAAACATTTTAAACTTCTACCACTCCTTTGAACGTTATTGTCACCTCTGCGCCTATACCGATAACTTGAGTTGCTGTATTGATTTCGCATCGCGCAGTTTGGGGAGATATGGTCAAAATTACCGCAAGTAAAACAAGTCACACCACTTAAATTGCGTGAAGTCTGCTGCGCCTCTTGATTGCAAAATTGCTGCTGTGAAGTCGTTTTCTGCGCTGGGTTTGCATGCATTGTTTGAGCTGCAGCAAGAGTAAAACCATTTCTAGATGTTGAAGCTGCAACTGCGTGTTGAGCTTCAGATATTGATTTGCTCGACCTAGCAGCTTCTAATTCCTGTTTCAATTGCGCATGTTTACGTAATACTTCAGAAAGTTGCGCTTTAAGTTTGGCTAAAACATCATCAGTGTCAGTCCTCACATTGGCAGAAACACTGTACACCGCAGCTTTCTTTTTCATTTCATTTGCAGAAGCGGGTGGGGAGGTAGACTGGTCCATTTCCTTTTCCTCCTCCAACCTTGAAAGCTGAATCACTATTTTGTGCAACTTCTCCATGCTTTGTCCCCAGCCTTCTAAATCTGCCAAAAGGGAAACACCCAATGTTTTGAGATCAGGTCTTAAACCTTTACGCAACTGTTCAAAAATATTGGTGGCTTCGCCTTTTTCAGTCTCATTAGGGAAAGCTTTCCGAGCGAGAACTTCCAATTCAGCGGCATAATCCTGCAGTTTTTCATATTCCTTTTGCATACGTACATAAAAATCCCGAGAATGTTCCGCCGCAGTTCTCGTAACCGGATCCTAAAGGAGTTTCAACCGTTGAACCAATTCTTCATACGTATTAGGCAAACCCAAGGAGGAAATCTTATGAAGGATACTTTCACTAAGTTTCGACAAAAGAAGAGCCCGCATTTTGTCCTCAGGGATTGCAAAAGCTTGGACAATTGCCTCAAAACTAGTGATCCATTCACCAGGTGTAAGAGCAGTATCTCTGCCATTGTAGGGACTGAGGCTTTTCAAAAGAACCATATACGTTTTAAATTCAGCCATCTTGCGTTTGAACCCTTAGAATATAGCACTGTAAGTTGATGCACAAGAGTCGCAAAAAAAATCGCAAATGCGCGCTGTGCGCTGCGCGCGCGCGCTGCGCTATACGTACATACTCCTGCAAAAAAACGTTCGCTGCAGTTGGGTAAATTGAGTCAAATATAAAGAAAACTGTTCCAAATCGTCACAAATGATTCGTATCTAAAATCTACATCTTTTCTTTTGATAGTAGATTCATCCAAAACAAAAAATAACCACAAATTAGAACAAAATCGTCGAAAATCGCAAAAAACACACTACGTATAAAAAAAAGAAAAATCCGAGCAAAACTACGAAAAAACTACACCAAATCGTGACAAATCATCCAGCGAAGTGATCTACGACCGTGCTTTTAGTCGTAGATAAACCAAAACACAAAAAGAACCAAGTCGGAGAAAAACACATTATGGGAGGCACACGGTCTAATACAGAAAAAAACACACTTGGGGCGAAAATCCACGAACCTACGGTTATGACTACTAAATCTGCAATAATAATGGTCTACGGTCGTGCTTTTGACAGTAGAATAAACCCAAACCAAAAAGAAAAACCCGAATTACAAAAATCCTTAGGGGGGGCACCGCGACAAAAAACCCGAAAAATCGAAAAATGACCGATCTAGACCAAAAATTTTGGAAAATCCAGCGAAATCACTGAATAATAGGACGTATCACACGTACCGATGCTGTTAAAAATATTCCTGACCGAAAAATAAGCTCACTTTGGGGGTATTCAAAAAATACACTATGTCCAAAACTCAAAAAAAAATTGTCAGAGTGTTTTTTTAGAAAAACGGTTATTTTCCGCCAAAACCTTGCTTATTGGTCCGTTGCGGCTCACCAAACGTGAAATAAACGTTGGTTGGGCTAGAAATACCGTTGATCCTTCAAAAATTGGAAAAATGGGGAGATTTTGGGTCAAAAATGGGCACTAGAGGTATGTAACAAAAAACGCAATTTCTGGAAAATTCAGACTTCAAGGAGGGAGGGCACTATTTTTCCGAGAATCTACGTATATTTTCTGGCCTAAAAATGCTAATGCTCGATTATTTTAGGTGAAATTTTTATTTTTACACCTAAATTGAAAAATTGCCAAAAATCGTCAAAAATCACAAAAATGGGGGTCCTAGAAAGATTTTTGGCGATTAAAAGATTAAAAATACCTACTGGAGGGTTCAAAAAATGATGGGGAATCCATTTCTGAACCGTATGACTAATCTTGGGGGGGGGTCCAAAAATTTTCTAAGTTTTTGGCTCAAAAAAATTTTCGAAATGGGGTCCTTTAGAAATGACTCAATTTCCGCCAAAAATCGTCAAACCTAGCAAAACTAAATTTTGCGAGCATGGGGGGACGCTGCTTGGCATGCTGTTCGAGTGCCCAGGCGACTATACTACTATAATACACCTAAAACAAAAAAATTAAAATTTAAAACCCTAATTTATAATAAAGAATATCCTTTTAAAAAGGCAATTCTGGAAGTTAGCCAGAAAGCCTTACTACGCTAGATAATTAACTAAAATTATTAATTTACCTATCCGAAAGTTTGGCTGGCAACCGTTCCCCTAAAGGAGAGCGCCCACCCTCAACTTAGTTACACCCCAGATGATGATTTCTTCGTGGCAAATTCCCGGGGGGGGGGGGTGGGGGGGTGAAAATTTGAGGTGGGGGGTACGCTCACAAGGCAGCCCTAAAGGTTCCCTTTCGCTCCCCTACCCTTTTCCCAGGGGGGAGGGACGGCTTCTTTGAACCCGGGGGGGGGGTTACACCTACACCTGTGGTTGGGGGAGATTCCCCCCGACCAACGTGACGGGCTTGAACTTTGAAACAGACAGAATTTGGTTCATAATTGCTTGGCTTAGCACAATTACTTTCGAAAGTTGTCAAAATCAACAAAAACAACTGAAATAGCTAAATTTAATCCAATTTAATACAAATTAACAGTTTTCAACAAAACTAACCGTTATTTTGTCGAAAATCCAAACTTCGAAAATGCAATGTTTTCGTCACGAAATGGCTGCTGTTTACAGCTTGAAATCTGACGTGCACGAACAAAGCTCAATCAAATCAATAAAATTTCATCAAAACTAGACTAAATGAAGTAAAATAACTAATCAAAGTCGAGAAAACCGCAAAAATCAGAAAAATCGCAAAATCGTCAAAACTGAAAAATTGAAAATTTTCACAATTTTGAATGACGCCAGACAGAGTCAACTGTCACGGTCGCCATTTGTTAAATTCAGGCCTTACTGCCTGGACTAGACCTGAATTTTAAATGGCGGGGCGATTGCAGGTAGATTGCGAAGTCGTGGCCTATTATCCAACAATCTCCGTGAACCTTACCGATCTAATAATAGGAACTAACCACCAGTCCGTTGAAAGGATCCATCTAGCCACCTAAAATCCAATTGGTGGCGTACAAATCAATTTATTGGTCGAGAGACATCAATTAAATACCCAACCGGTCAAGACAACGGATTCAAGCAACACTGATTTAGATTCATTTTACAGATCAAGTTAGCTAGCTAGACTGATGAACTTTACACACAAGGGTGCTTACATTGACTGTTTGTACACCTTAATTTTAGTGATACTTCACAATTGGGTTGGAACTCAACCCAAATTTCAACCCTAACCTTGTTATTTCAACCTGGGTTTATTCAACCCGATTTTGATAACATTGGGTTGAAATTTTCAACCCCAATCTCGACCCGGGTTGAGGTTTCAACCCGGGCTGAGATGCTTGATAACATCGGCTCCTGACAGGGGCGTCCCACTGGGAGCATCGGGCCCTGCACTTCCATCGGCATTTGGTCTTTTGTTCACTGTTTCTGTGCAAAGTCCACCACCTTAACTTTTAGTCAGGCAACACGGTTTATTTAATAAATCCATACACTTTTATGAACATCATCACAGTCAAACTTGACAACTTGACAACGACAAGCAAAAATTAGTCGTACTACCAATTGTGAATCAGAACATACTCCAATTCTGTCATTGTCAACAAATACGTGACAGTTATTGGTTAGCTACTGGAGACACGCGCAAACCACCATCCGTTCGTCAAGGAACCGGTGGCAAAGTTGTCCCTCATAGCTTGCAGATTTTAATAAAATCTGCTCCGCCTGTGAATTTTGTCAGGGGTCCACTTACACCGTTACGTAGCTCTTTTCAGCTGAAGCATTTATTTTTCACCTTTGAAATCTTTCCGATGGAACATAGACATTTCAAGGCTAGTGCAAGTTTCCGGTCTTGTCTCAGAACCAGGATGTACATATGTGATTCAGACTGATGGCTTGCGTTTTTTCGATTCGAAACAAAATTCTTTCAAAACGAGAAGCTAACTTTCTCTGTCATTCTTGAAACTTACCTTGGATTGCACCAAATAAGATTAGGACTAACTGCGGATTAGCTGAGGACTAAGTGCTGGTTTCCCATTCTAAAACTAGACTTTGTCCTCAGCTAATCCGCAGTTAGTCTTAATCTTATTTGGTGCAATCCAGGGTAAATCGGTTAAAGCAAATCAGATGAGAATCGGCACAAGTATATATCCGATCACTCTTCTAGTCTTGTCCAGTTAGCGAGTATTTAGACCAAATATATAAGTTGTTGAATTTCAGTTTTAGGGGATCAAAATATTTTAGACACTTTGAATTTAAATCTTTACACACTGTCTAGCTGCTGTCAAAAATATATTCGGTGCTAGAACACTAAAGGAAGTTATTTGGGTAGGATTCGTCAAATTTGAATTTGGTTTTGGTTTTATGGCGATTGGTAAGATATATCTACCCAAAAGGAATATTTAACCTTAATTAATGTAGTGAGGCAATAGAAGCTAAAACTAAGAATGAAAAGTTAAACTTAAGATCTGTTCAGAGTCTTTGATTTGTATTGTAGTTAAAGCATAGTTTGATTTTTGGTCTAAGCTGCGCTACTACACTGGTGGCAGCGGTTCCATAAAATGTAAAAAATCGAAGTCTAATCGCCTTTCATTTCTGGTCCGCAGCCGGAACTTTTAAATATACCTGGTACCTTCCTGGAATGTTCCAGGTAAGTCATCCCAGGGACCATCTTTATTTAATCTCCAGAGTAATTTCAGGAGGCATTGCCAGACCCCACCTTCCAAAATTTGCCAGACCCCACCCTCAAAATTTTCGAAATTCTGGCTCAAAATTAGGAAAAGTTCAAAATTTTTCGCAAAGATGCCATGTTTTTTAGAAAAATGACCAAATTGGTTTTAATATGGCTATTTCTTATTGTCGTATATTCGGAACGAACACCATCAAAAACCTGTTGCACGCAGTGCCTGTCCCGATCGTCCTGTAGTGGCCAAATTTCCTAAGCTTGAGATTGCAACTCCGACACGTACTGGCGGACGGTTTCCCCAGGCTGTTGGACTCTCTGGGCAAAGCGATGAAATTTTTCAGAAACTGACTGCTGCGGTTTAGGGAATTGGGCGGACATCATACGTATGAATTCATCCAGTGACTCAACAACTTTAGAACCAACCTTCGAAGCAAAAGTAAGGGCCTTCCCTTACTGACATGAGGCGGGCCCACTGCTCTTTTGGAATTCCTTGAACGGTAGCCGCTGAAACAAACTGTGGTAGCCACTAGCCACTCTTCAAATATTCAAAAGTTGGTTCAAAACGAGGAATATCATGTAGAATTGCCATATACGTACGATATAACTCCGAATTATGGCGACCCAACGAAGCATCTGTTGCCGGAGTAGGGTAAGGCTTCGTTCGAGTTGGGGGGCGCCGAGTGTTCAGTGGCCACCCGACAAACTGTCTGGTCCGGCTGAGTCGAATTTGATGGCTGTTGTCCTGTCTGCTGTCTAGGCTGTTGTTGAGTCACAGGAGGTTGTGTCGGAATTTTCGGAGGATTCAAATAGTAGCCGTAATTTTGAGGCGTACCTGGAGCAAGATCCTCGAACATCGGAGCCAATTGGGGCTGTGACGTCTGCGGCATGAAATATTGCTACTGTTCTGTATCAAAATGCAGCGTCTGTAGATTTGGATCATAATAAGCATTCGGATTGTAATAACCGTAATTCTGATCGTAACACCCGTATCCAGCAGCCTGAGGGCCTCCCGCCTTTTGTAACGAAGCATATTGATATTGCTGAGGCTGTGGGTCAGGCACTGCGTGCGAAGAAGGTCCTGAATCTTGCTGAGCGGAGCCATTCTGATAACAGGGAGCTGAATTCTGTTGGGGAGAGGCAATCGGCTAAGCCGGAGACGAAGCTTGGGGGGGAGAGGGGGCCAAAGGCTGTGAGCTAGGATGGGTGGGTCGTGCATTTTGCTGATACTGATTCTGTGTCGGAACCAATGTTGTCTGACCCGTTTCATACGAATATTGAGAATTTGGAGAGACAGGGGCTTCACTCCGATTCGTCTCCTCCGACTGAATGTGGCCGGCCACCGGAAATGAAGGACCAGCCTGGGTGGCAGCAGGGCTCGAAGCCCGTGCGAGCCCTCCCGATTCAGCGAAAAGACCCAAAGAATCACGTCGATCCGCAAAACACTTATCTGCCAGACAATCCACAAGTCCTTTGTAATATTCAGAAATTTTTTCCAGGCGCGTAGGGTGTCCCAATGGGAGCTCCCGCAGTTCCCATTTCGACAGCTGCAGCCGCCGCAAACATCTCCTCCTCAGTCGGCAGGGCAGACGGAGCCGGGTGGAGAGCTGGCCCCCCTGACGCCCCAGCAGGAGACGTATTAACAACACAAACTTGTTCAAACCTGCCGGAGAAACTGAATTTTTTCCCTGTACTTCTGGGGTGAGGGCCGGGGGGAGGCGGGGTTGGGAGGAACTTTGGGGGGTTCGCCCCCCACTCTGCACCATCTGATCAGGAGACATAACTGGAGGGCCAAAAGCTGGATCCAGCATCTGAGAATATGATGGACGTGGAATTTGATTCGTACGTGAAGCAGAAGTTTGGGGCTGGGACTGTCCCTCCCTCTTGGGTCCACTGGGGGAGAGACCACGCTGACTGACCGGGACTTGCACTTGACAAGATGGGATATTTTGATTCCATGAAGAATTCCCCCCCCCAGTTTGGAGAGACATGGATGTAGGGATGTACCCCAATTACGATAAGGAGCCCCCCCCCTTGAGTTCCCGGCGGAACTCCATCCTTAAGGGGCGGGTCACGATATTCACCCAACTCTCGGTGGTCCCCCCGATCTATGACTGGCGCTTGCTCGCAACACCTCTTACGCAAAACTAAATCGTTGTGCTCGTCTGGGTAATCTAAATTTTGCAAAAATTCGAAAAAACTTTGAATATCTTGAAGCCTATCCTCCAAATGTCGATAAAGTGTTGGGTCAAGACCGTCACACTCCTACAACATCACCACATAACACGGTCGCCACATGTGAAGTTTGAGTCTACGAGAATTAGTAAAACTGTTGTTGTCTACTTGATTATTAAGCTAGAATCCTAGACAAGTGAAATACCGTGGTGTGCGATATTGGAGCAATGGACGATCCTGACCAACTTCAATTCAGCGAAACGGTTACAAAGGTTTATTTATTAATTTCTCGCAAACTCAATGACAATTATTAGAAAAGTGTGACATTCAAGACAAAGCAGAGAAACTTGACAAAAATAGATCAAACACCCCAAAATATCACCCAATAGTATCACCCAAGCAACTGCAGCGAATTCCATGAACCTAACAAATCGTGAATATTAGCTAACTGACCTACGAATTTAGGCAGAAGGACGGAGAGAACACTGAGCGTTTGACAAAATGTATCACTAAATTACTTAGGCTTAGCATCTCGATCATAATTTATATCTTTCCTGCCGGTGCTAACTTCGCACCATGTCCCAAACATATTGTTTCCCAAATATCAGCTAATTTCGTCAAAAATTACGATGTTTTCTATGTGGTTTTTCAAAATTTGAAAGTGGTTTTTTTCGAAAAATACCACTTTTTGGCTGTTGTACATTTTACGGGGACAGAAACCCCTGCAGTGCGTTAATTGCCTTTTTCCACTTGAAGTCAAAACTCAAAGACAATAGAGAACTGAGAAGACTAGATCAAAAGGCAATGACTTCAGCGACTGTCCCCGTAAAATGAATAGAAACGTAAAATCTGTCCCTATACTAAATGGATTTCATAATAATGGTATTTTAATAACTGAATTGAGACAGAACATGCATATGGAACTTACATAAAACTTTAAAGCCATAGGCATTAGAAACCTTAAGTTAACTTAAATGCATTAAATCATATGTTTATATACATTGTTAAATTTCTAATAAACTCAATAGTAACTGTTTCTCACTCATCATATTATTAAGATAATACAGTAGTCATAATTTATTAAATAAAGGACCCTTTAAATTGTTTTGACCAATCTGTTAAATTCAAACTTTCTTAAAATATAAAACCCTGAAACTCATTTTAATTCTATGAATTGTTATTAAATTAAAACTGTGGTTCAAATTCGAGTTAAAATTTTTCAAAGACTCAACTCTTTTTAAATCCATCTAGAATGCTGGGGCAGACTTTACTTTCCTATTCATTTTGCGTGGACAGTCGCTGAGGTCATTGCCTTTGAACTAGTCTTCTCAGTTCTCTATTGTCTTCGAGTTTTGACTTCAAGTGGAAAAAGCACTGCAGGGGTTTCTGTCCCCGTAAAATGTACAGCAGCCCACTTTTTGACCCAAAATTTCGGCAACGCGAATTTAGCAAAAGTGAGTAAAATATCATAATCATAAAGCTTAATTTGAGCTGAATCCAACGATATAAAGTTTTCGTAGCTAGGACTTACATTGAATGTAATTAAATGTAAGTGAATGTATGTAATGCGCCCGCAATGAATTTTTAAACAATTGCCTTATTTCAGCTGATTTCTGACAAGTTGCGCCAGGTCGCATTGGTTTGACGTAACCAGTGTAAACTAGCCAAAAACCTGACAAAAGGGGA
Source organism: Trissonchulus latispiculum (assembly GCA_030248195.1). Lineage (NCBI taxonomy): Eukaryota > Metazoa > Nematoda > Enoplea > Enoplida > Ironidae > Trissonchulus > Trissonchulus latispiculum. The sequence goes on from JASAND010026568.1 coordinate 11,819, forward strand.
AGTTATTTAAAAATTAGTTGCCGAGGCAATATAAGTCGTTTATAAGGCAAATAAGGCAAAACTTTATATCTGCCCCGGCGGTGGCACGAGCCCCGGCCCTGTTACACCGACCAGACGTTCCCAGACATTTTGCATTTTGCACACATAACCTAGGTACCCTTGACAATATTTCGGGAAGGTTTCAGCCAAATCGGAGAAAATTTATTTTTTCGGTTTTTTCAACCCCCCAAAATGGGCCGAAAAATCAAAAAAATAAAATTTCTCCGATTTGGCTGAAACTTGCCCGAAACATTGCCCAGGGTACCTAGGTTATGTGTGCAAAATATTCTTTTTTTTTATTAGTCGGCTATGGCGGGTCAAAGTTGCCATAATCGCTGGTTTGGCTCAAAAACGGCGAATTTTCGAACTTTGAATGGCCATATCTCAAAAGTGGGTCAGGGATTTTGCTCATTTTGTGCATGGACGTTGGTAGGTAGCATATAGATGAATAATATTTATAAAAATTGCGTGGTACTATGGCATAATAAGGTTGTTAGGTCAAAAAAATGTGGAAATGCTCCTTCTGAGCATGGAGGCTTACGCAAAGATTCGATCGTTGCAAACTGCGGAGTAGGAATGCTAGAAAGCTCAAACTTACAGGGATAGGTGCCCCATGTGTGGCCCATATAAATACCAAATTTAACCTGATTCTGGCTAGGCAAGACTCTGTTATAGGAGTTTAACGGTGCACTATGTGATCAGCTGTCCGTGGAAGATGTGTTCGGGTGCCTGTGCGGCCCCATTTTCCCAAATGAAAATCGCTGATCTCCTGGCAACTGATTGGTGCCTTTATGGTTTACAATTTACGCCAGAGAAAATTTGTGGCTCGATTGTAGGGATTTATTGTAGGGATTTGCAGAAAAAACTTCAAAAAAGTGACATTTGGTTATCCTCAAGATAGCCATGTTTGATACAATAACTTTTGCCACAGGAAACACAGAAAAATGAAATTGGGCCGATTCAATGAATTAACTTAGTCCATGGCCCAGGTTTCGGTATGAGCCAATTCAGAAGCTCATAGCGCATGCTTAAGAATTTTGAAGTTGCAGACCCCGAAAAGTCAAAATTCAGCAAAATGCATCAACTTTGACAAGCTGCTGTGAGAATTGTAGGCGGTGTAGAAGAAAACGGCAAATGCAGAAGTTCCTAGAATGTCTCCTAGTATTATATATGTGAGAACAAGCGAAATCTGAAAAGATCAATTTTGGGGCTTCAAGGCAAGCCTACGAGACGTCGAATCTCTCAGAAATCCTGTCATATATATATATACTTGCAGTCTGAATGCTTCATCCGTATAGCGATTTTAATAAATATTTTACACCTGGATATATTGTTCGTGATCAGCAATTGTAGGTTATTATTATTTATTTAATTTATTATAATTTATTTAATTATCATTATTTTTCTGCATTTGATGTCTACGCTAAAACATATCATTTGCTGCTAATATTTTATGTTTCGCCCACATTTTCAAACTTAGGGTTTTTCGAGCGTGAGTTAATCGATTTAAAATTAACTCGATCCTTTTCTCGCCAAGATTAAAAAAGCTACAGGAGTTTAATTTTAATCAGCTGGAGTTAAGCGGGATAAAACTTTTTACTCTCACGAAAAGATGATAAAATCCATGGAGTTAATTTTAGATCTGCTGCTTTTCGCGCGTGAGTTAAAAGTAACTCGTTTAACTCTACAGGCGTATGTACCTTACTTTGTTTTACTATTCAGCTGTAAAGACCAAAGTTAACACCTTGCGGACGTAATCCCTATATTTCTGATAAGCGACCAACCAGCACTGTTATCAAGATAAATTTATGTAAGTTTGAAAAGGTTCAAAAATATACCTCTTGATGAATGATGACTAACAACGCCACTTTAAAGAGATGTAAATGTTAAAAATATTCATGTGTTAGCAGAAAATATAGATCAAATTCGTTATATACTGAGCAAATCGGCTCCGTCGGCCCCATCGGCCCCGCGGGGTCGAGTAACATGGCCGTGACCGGGCCGATGACAAAATTTACGTGTCGTCGTGAGGAAAGGTCCCCCAAAAGCATGTATTTAGTACAATGCAGGATACCTCCCTCCTGAAATTTCTTCGGTCGGTGGTGTCGAACTATGCATACCCACCTACCTTGTGCTTTGCTAGGATAAGAGATTCTCACTTTTATATAATGTACCTTTACTCTTGCTTTCACAGCTCGATGTTTCTTATCATTTGCTGTCATGTTTCTTCTTTGCTTTCGTTTTTTTTGAAATTTACTCTTAAAGAGTGATAACTTTTTATTTACAAATACGCGTTTAATTCACCGCTGTTCGTTAATTGTTTCAAGATGCAGGTTAGTAGGTAGGATCCTTTGCCAGACTAGTCAGATCTTACACAATGATGACTTTTCTCCGTTCCTGCCTCTATTCTTGTTTTCGCCCCTATATGGGACCAGAGAGGGAAAGGAAGGGAAGGGGCAGTGGGAGAAGAAAGATCTGGAGTCTAAAAGTTGTTTCAAAGCATTGAGTCTAGGCTCCTAATGCGAGTCGCGAGATTGAATGGAGACTGAGTGAGTTAGTGAGTGAGTGAGAGAGAGAAAGAGAGCGAGAGAGAAGGGGAGGGAGAGGAGGTTTAGGTTTAGGTTCTGCGCTGACTCCGTTAGCAGTATTCAAGGACTGGGGGGATGCATATATAAGTGTGCACTCGCCTATTCCTTTTCCCTGTGCTTTCTCTTTATCTGTGTCCCCTGCCTGAAAGCCTATATCTTGCACACATAAAGGTCCGCCTTTTCAGCCGCATAATATTTGCACGTTCATAATCAATGGTTTCTAACCCCTTGTTCTTCACTATTTTTAGAGCTCTTTCCTTACTTCTCCTATGGAGTAACTTTGCTTGACAGTAGTACTGTTTCAGGACACGGAGGTTTGCGATCCGCTGCTCTGAGGGCAGGGCTGCTGCTAAATGTAGTCAATAATAATCTTTAGATGTACATGCAGGATCTATAGGTTTTGGCGGATGATAAGAGCAATGAAAGAATTGATTGTTCTATATCTCTATGAGTCTGAGACTATACCGAATACTGATTTTTAAAGATTTAAAGCAAATAGATGACATGAAATTTGGTGTGAACCCGACGACCGAGTGCGTCAGAATTAGCTTTTGCAACAGTTAAACTGATACCATTCTTAAATGGTTTTAGATTAGCTTGCTCGTTCCAAACACTGTAATTTAGTACATCTAATTTATGCTGTGGAGCCGTTATATTTATCAATGTAACTGATAGGTTGTTGATCCTCGAAGCCTACTCAATTTTTCCTTGCATTTTTCCTACCTCCTAGGCTGAGGTGTATACAACTATTTGTCTGTCTTTCTTAATTTAGTCCTTCCAGTGTGCGGCAACGAAGAGTGCTTGCTGTCTTTGTTCCTAGGTTAGGTTATAAACCGCATTCATCAAATGCTGCCTGTCACACCAACGCCAGCGCTTAGAATCTAAGTGTCCTTTAAAAAGACGTCTGTCTGCGTGTAGGTGATAGATACCTGTCTTCTGGAGCGACAAGGAGGACGACTATTCTGAGAGAAGTGCCTCAGCTTCAACATCAAGAGAAGGAATCGACTAAGCGGAAAATACATAGCATTTCTAGCGGACGACGAGTTCTGCGGCTGCGTAACTCCCCAGTTGCTTTGAAGCAAAACTGCCAAGTCATTAGCTATCTGAGATGTGTGTTTGGCTGCCTCCTACGTAAGACGAAAAGTTTCAGTGCAAAGCAGAGAAAGAGAGAGAAAAGAGGCAGAGGCCTGTTCTGGCAACCTGCAATACTTTACTCTTAACTTTTCTATCGCAGTTTCTGCTAGAGTGAAATGTCTTCTCTCTTCGCCAGCTTCCAGAACCCCTTGTGTCTAACTTATATTTTTCAAAGCTTTTTCAGAGCTTATATAAAACAGACATCACATAAAATGCATAGTCAATCAGAGCAATCTGAGATTTATATAGATTACTGAACTTGTCGTGAACCAGACAGTAGGTATGAGCATCTGAATTGAAAGGTTATATATATGTTGTAGGCTAACAAAGGTTTGTGGTATCCTTCCCCTGAGATTTCGACCTTAAAGTGTCGAATATCTAACAAGCTTAAAAACTCGACGAAGCACTTTTCCTTATAAACACTTGCTTATACTAACTAGACCAGTTTTGGAGATGGGGTAATAACCCATCTTTAGTTCCTAGAGTACAGGCTGCATACCTAATGTAGGGAATGTAATATTGTTGTAACCTAAGTTCTAAAAGTCTAGGTGAATTCTCCTAGAATTATAGGGCTCTTTATTTTGCGGTGATAACGAAAGCTTGCATAATCGTTTCTGTTCCGTGCTCGTTCACTCACACTTATTACGTAGAATTCCTACAGGTTGGAATCGGAAAGTAAAAGAAGAATGTAAAACTGCCTATTCCTGCTAGGTTTTCCTACTAGGTGAAAATTTCTTTGACATTAATTAAAATTAAAAAGAATTGAAAATTAGAAATTGAAATTTTGAAAAATTTTATATTAAGATTCGAAAGGAGTCCGATATACCGAAGTACTGACGGCTAGAGCTGTTGGCTGGCCAGTTTCAAGCCGGCTGTCCGGCGGCCGGTCCAGAGTAGAGCCAATCCGGCCGGCGGCACAGCTGTCCGGTCTACTGGACTTGGAAAATGATACTATCTGTTATACATAACCTGGAGCAACTGTATGCATTATGTAATGCTAAACTTTTGCAAAATGCACTAAAAATAGGGCTTAGCTGATTCCGGCGGGTCTATTTGACCAGCCGGCCGGTTTGCAGGGTTTGCCACACAATCGGCAGGGCAACAACACTACTGACGGTTACATTGTTCCTCCTAGAACTTGAATTTCATCGGTGAAGTTTTCCCCGAAAATATGATTGGTGATATCACCGGAGACGTTATAAGGAACAACGTGTCGTTGAAAGTTTAGAAATTTAGCAGCCACTGTAGGTCCTTTCGTAATAACTTATTCTTCAATTTTTTCCAAACCGACAATGATTTATAGAAGAAGTATCCAAATACCTATGTAATAATATAAGAAACAAATATGTTTCTTATATATTCACTACAATCAAATGCACAGTGCAGATTTCTGCTCTTTTAACGAATTACGAATTTCTTTCTTATACCACAGGTACACTGAGAGAGAGAAGCGACTAGTCTTCTGCAGAAGAGAGAATACGCACTCTACTCTTAACTTAGTGCAAACTTTTGTTGCTATCTTTGTCCGCCAGTTCTGGAAACTTCAAGGAGAAAGAATGCAATGTATATGAATGCTGGCTGAATGTTGAATTTATATTTCATAGGACCGTAACACTGCTCTGCCAGCGCAGTTTCTGTCAACGGCAATTTCGGGACATTGATAACGGCAACTGCAGCACATTATCCCTGTGAACAGTTATGTCCTGGACTACTCCGCCTATTTCTGTATAACTTTTGATTAGAGCCAAGCCAACTACTTTACTTACTGATTGCATTTGCAGCCTAAGACCTGCAGAAATTGAAGCCTGTGTCTTGCCTTCTTTCCCGTTGATGTTTGGCTGCACTTATTGTATGAATAGCGATAAGCTCTGCCATTCGCCTGCAAAATCAGAAGTTTAGGTTAGTACTATTTCTAACTATTGCCTAACTGTGAATTATTTTCTTCTGTAAATATAATTTCTGGTTTGGTTAATCTTAGCATCGTTTGCACGTTTACTACTCCCACTCCCTAGAGGTGAAAAGACTATTTCGACTCAGTTTTTTGACAGTTTGTTGTCGATTAGTAATAATTTTCGTATCTACTTTTATTGCCACATTGTAGAAACAGTAATTACTTACGTAAAAGAAATTTTGGGAAAACACCTGAAGCGCATATAGTGTTATATTTTGTAATACAGATAAGGATGGGCAAACCAAACCATGGAGAACCCATTCCGTAATCCAGTTCGAAAACGAACTGCGTTTCAAGTCTGAGCTCGTAAATTTCGGAATTCGTCTTTAGAAGAATATAGAACCAGCCAGTCAGAGTCAAGAGTCTTCGTTTCTCTACATAAGATTGCATTTGCTTAACATCCACATGCTATTCCTTTTGTGGGGAGGGATAAGGGGGGGGGGAGTTCACAATAACAGAAAGGAATACATCCTGGGATTACGGTAGTTACAAAAATGCCTAAAAGTGGATTTCTTTATCCAAGGGACAGACAGAAATTTGTATTAATATAATATTACAAATAAATATTTAATTACACCCTTTGGTTGCTCCTTCCAGTGATGTAGGTATATATGTATAAGCATGCTTTAATGTAATAAAATGGGGTCTACTAGTCTTGGTTGCCACACAATAGAGCACTGGTTTAGGTCCTTTATACCTCCTAAATTCAGAATAGTAAGACTAGATTCGATGTTTGGGGTCAGCTAATTAGGTAGTTTTCTAATAACCCTATACGGTCTATGATCTGTACGGTGCATATATCCCACTATACCTAGTCATCAAGAGTCAGTAGTGTTTTACAAGGTTTTATTAGATCTAGCTACTGATACAAACAGTTACAGTTCTAAACTAGGTACCAAAGTTAATTAGACAATTATAATAAGTCGTGAGCGCAAGGTATAAAAGTTATAACAAGATCAATCAACTCTATTCACAACAATCTGGGTACATTATTCCTTTAGTAGATCACAACATATACAGTTCATGTGAGGTTGATAGATCAAATACAAGATTATACCTACGTTTTAGTAGCTCTTGGTAAAAGTTCTCAAACAACTCAGCATCACTTTAGCTCTCACCAACTTACGACGTTACCTTCCAAACTTGGGCGATTCGGGTGATCCAAGGTTCCAGGAGCCAAAGGCAGAAAGAATCGGAGGGGCACGGCGATTGGATAAAACACAGCTAATAATCACAACAGAGGCAGGTTAACGAGAACCGGGTTGGCAGCGCACACAAGTCGGAAATCCAAAGTCAGCTCTTCCGGAGCTTAGGTCTTCGCGACCAAGTATAATCCAATAACAGGCTAATTCCCAGCCTCAGGCACTACAGCCAATACAGAATAGCAGAGATGAGACGCAAAAAATAGCACAACTGGTCACTGCCACTGCCAACCCAAGGACTGAAGTTCAGGTCTTTCTCCGAACTGAACTTCAGCCACAACTTAGTCAGAGGGCGCTCTACTTTTTTCAGTATCCAATCACCGTGATCCTACCGTATGCCTGTTTTCGTCGGCTCTCTTTGTTTTCGTCAGAGAGCCGACCCAGTTTGACGTCGAAAGAGCTTACGTAACTTTGGGGTCATCAACTTTGATTACTTTAGGGCTTTTCTCAAGGCTCCTCTCAGACGATTTTCCTTTCAATTTCTCTATAAAAAGCACTCATGTAGAAATTCAGATAACGTCACAGAAACACTGGATTCGTCACACAAAAGAGTTTTTGGACAACATGTACAAAACTGTTCACCAAATCAAGAATTCAAATTTTAGGTAGCTATGTTCAATTCAATGCCAGGAAGAAAATCCAAATATTCGACTAGCTAAGTCACGACATTTCATCCAACCTTCACAACAAATCCACAGTTAGTTTAACAGTTAGTTTAGCTAAATTTCACCATCAACCATTAACAATTACTAATCAATTAGTGACGATTACTAAATAACACGAATAATCTCTTAAAAGTCTCAACATTATTACTTTCTAAAACTCTCAATGCCAGTAAGCAGAATTTGCTGCCTCCACATTAAGCAACAACTTTTGTCATTGGACTGGAATGTTACAAACTGATAGGATTTTGCATCAATCGAACAATAAAATTAATAAAATCACTATATATATATGGTAAATTTCCTGCCGTAATCCTTTAGCTAATTTGGGATACATGCACCTGTATGAGCTTTGTGTGTTCAATCAAAGGCTGCATCCCCTATCTTAGGGCTTTTCAAGAAAGAGCATAGAGTACAGTTAAAATTAACTCGATCCTTTTCATGAAGCAGTTAAAAGAGGGAAATTCAAGCCTGAGTGGAGTTAAGGGGAGTCGCGAATTTTAACCATCTCCGATTATTCTCATTTTCACATTATTTTGTAGTCTCCATGGGTCCCCAAAACAAGACAGTTGCGTTTCTTGGCGTATCATTGTCATTTGTGCAGCAATAAATAGCCCCAGATTAGAGGCTTTAACTTGATGTATTGGCTATACCATTGTCTTTTGTCAACCTATGTGTTCACGACTTCGATGCCCTCAGCGAGGCATACTGGCGTAAATACTAAATTGTAGGGATTGGAACTGTAATATCTCTTATCTGCATTGACCCTGGACTCTACAAATTTGTCTTGTTTTTGGGCACATATGGGCGTATATTATACCCGAAAATGATCGAAATCGGTGACTATAAAATTTGCTACCCGGCGACTCCCCTTAAAACGAGTTAAAACAGTTAATTTTAACTCTACTCTACTCTACGTTACTCCACCCTTTCGTGAAAAGGCCCTTAGACGGTTTTTTAGACTGAGTGGGCAGTAGTTGGTGCTGTCAACGGCCTGAGCAAAGCTTGCAGACGTTATTAGTTATTTATTGGTAGGCGTCTTCGTTGTTTAATAAAACTGACTTCTTTCTGAACGGTTTCGTATGCTGCCGCTCTTTCTATTCTTAGCACCTTTTGAAGTTCTGAGTAATAAATAGACAAATAATCAATTGGGCATTAATACTGCAATACAAAAATAGACCGCTCTCGAATATACTGCCAATGCCTACAATATGTAATTAACTCACTAGTAGCCAACAGTGACAGTTTAAGGTGGTGATTCCTTTTAGAGACATCAACTTGCACCCGTTATTACTCATTTATTACTTGGAGCTAAGAAACGTTTTTATATCAAGCTACCAGCTACCCAAGCAGTCTAGTAGAAGTCTCCCCCAAAACTATCCATCCACCAGTATGTAAAACCTGAGCTTCTGTGTGTTCAATGTTACAATAAATCTTATTAAAATTTTAAAATTCAGCAGTGCTCTGATAAAGTTTGTTTTTATTTTTATTCTAATACGTAGTTATGCTGCTTGGTCTTTTTCTTGAGGGTACAAGTGTTCGCTGACGACACTCCGTTTTTTGCTTTGTTCTTGTTTCAGAGACGCTTGTCTGGTGAACTGCAGCGTAACTGCTCTTCATTTACTGATTCTGATTAAATTGAATTCAGTGAAACAAATTGAAACTGGATCGGTTGATTCAAATTTTTTGGTGATATTCACATTGGTGTGTCTGTGGCAGGTAATCTTATCATTGTTACTTCTTAAACTGTGCCACTAAATTCCGACAGCGGCAAATGAACTGTAAAAAATATTCATTCATATAGCAACGGGTTTACCACTCAGACACAGCAAACGACAGTCTCAGTCTGGTTGCAGCAATTATGGGAAAATACGAAGTTATTATAAGAGTACTCATTTTATTTTGACTAATGAAATTCGGACTCGAATTTGAAATTAAATTTTGACAAATGTATTGTTGTCTGATGAAGATAAATCGCGTTGACCAACACTGTCAATTTTAATTTATAAGAGATTCATCTGTTACTATTATTACTTTTACGTCACACAAAAACTGCGGGTTCAAATCCCATCTGAGGTACCTTGAATTTCATTTATTAATGCCAAATTAGGTGCGCACAGATTATGTCACAACCAACCTCGGCGCGCTGCAGCCCCGATACGCGTTCCAGCCCTTTTTGAGCCATAAAAATTGTAGAGTGGTTATCTAAGAAAAAACTGATTGTGTAACACAGAGTATAGAGCACAGAGTGCAGAAACAGAGCAATTAGTCCTACACGGAATTGAGCACTCTGCACGACGCTTAAGGGAGTTCCAGTTTTAGTAATTTTCCGACATTTCCAATTCATTTTCACATATTTTGTAGTCTCTATACATGATCTATTTGAAAGAGTTTATAAAATTTGAGTCGGATTTACTGTTGAGTAATTATAGTTCAAAGTCGTGGTCTGCATGCGTTAACCTTTGGAAACTAATCAAGTAGTGATTTTTTCGCGCGCCAGAGAAATCTCGCCAATGCCAAAACGGAGCAGTCTTACGTCCATTTCTGATTTCATGTTATAAAGACAACCTCTAAGGGAGATCCATGGGACCCTCTTAGTATGCATCGTATTGTCAGTATTCGAAAAACTGTGACAAGATTTGTTAATGGGTTATACTCAATTGATTAGGCTAAATATAGAACCAATGTGGTAGAAGGATGGGACGTTTCATTCGCACACTTACTATGATTTGCACCTTTGTTCAAGTTGTTAATTTTTGGAACTTGGTTTGATCGAAGCTTCACAATTTTAGGAAAAAACTGCGACCGTATGTTGAACTAGCATCTCTAAGTCTATCTTTCTACAGCTTATATTAAGCGTCTGAATTTTTTTGCTCTTATTCAAATGAGCCAGATGAGTTTAGATATAATTTATCGATTTCTGCATAAACTGAGACAATTTTTATTTCATTTGTGTCTTTTCAGATGCTGTCACCATGACAACGTCACCGACCAAAATCCTTCCCGATGACGATCCTGGTTCACCCTACTCTGATCTGATGGCCTCCTCCTCACCCGCCAGCAGCACTGCGTCGGGTTATGGTTCAGTTCGACGGTCCAACAAGTCGTTTCGCCATCACTGTCCACACTGCCCCGCCCATTGCTACAGTGAACAAGAGCTGCGAAAACACCTAATCCATCATGAGATACCTGAAAAATATCGGTGCAGATACTGTAACTTTTCATCCGCCCATGCGCATGTACTATCTCGCCACGAAACTGTTCATGAACAATCCAACACACCTGCACCGTCTACCACTCCTGTGACTGAATCCCCAAGTCCGGCTAATCGATCCAAACGATCCTTGAATCAGCAAGGCAGCGCTGGAAGTGCTCCAAAGCGTCCAGCCAAAACCTGTGTTGCCAATTTGCCGATGTATTCGCCGGGGGAAGGGCACATGTCCACTCAGGTGTTCCGAATCCCTAAACAGTGCATGCAACGAGGAAAAAATGGAGCCAGAATATATCAGTGTGACCGTTGTCCCCTTAGAAAATATAGTCTGGAAGAGTTCACCAGTCACTATCAGGGACACGGAGCGGATAAAATGCATCGCTGTTCCACCTGTGATTTTTCCTCCAACTGGCCCACGGGACTGCGGAAGCACATGAAGCTGCACGAGGACGGAGGAGCAGCGCTCCCAATCCAAGACTCTCCCACCGATCCTTTGGCGACGGACGAGTTTATCCGCGACGAAGACTGCATCCCGATGTCCGGCGCCAGTGTTGACGCAACCAGTGGGGATTTGATCTTTCAGTTTTCGTTTCCCGACAGCTGTAAGCGCAAGGGGAGAAACGGTGCCATGCATTTTATGTGCGACAAGTGCCCCCTGGAAGACTATAATCCACATCGATTTGACAGGCACTACAGACGCCATGGCGCCAATCTTAGCTATCAGTGTGCTCAGTGTGACTACAGCTGTACAACCAAGGCTGGACACCAGAAACACAGCGCCCTGCATGATCGTGCTGCAGCACGCAATGCAGCAGAGGATTTTATGGGACCGCCTAGCATGGTGCCCATGTCTAGTGGTACGACAGCACCCAGTAACAGTTACGATGCAGTGATTGATTCACTACTTCAGACTACCAGAAATGAATTGCAGAAACAGCAGCAACAACAACAACAATCGACATTACTTCATTTTTTGTCGTTGCCTGAAGTACAGGACAAACCGATTGTTCAACGACTGGCTAAAAGCGTGATTCCAGCCACCCACAGTTCTCAGACTTCCACAGTTCCTGTTAATAGTAGCCTTAATGTTGCAGCTGAAGAAGCAGCCTGTCTACAGTGCACAGTATGCGGACAAAGGTTTAAGATTGCAAGAATGCTGGAAAGACACATGATGAAATTTCATGGAGATCTGTTGAGGAAACAACAACAACAACAACAACCGGAAGAAAACTCGCCAGCTGAGTCGGCCTTGAGCCCAACTTGGTCAGAAGAATTTCTGGATCAACAGATGTTCCACTGTGATCGATGCACATTTAAGACAGACCACGAGGTTAAGTATAAGCTACATCTGAAGGCGCACGGCGTGGTCGTTACCACCACTTCGACAAGACTTCAGCCAACCTTCACCTGCAGTGTGTGCAACTTTGTCACTCCAAATTCTTCCATTTTCAGTCAGCATATGCTCAATCACAGCTCGCTGGACCAACTCAAGCCCAGCAAAACCTACATGAAATGTGACCAGTGTCCCTTCCTGACCACGACCAGCTCTCACATGAGAGCTCACAAACAGTCCCATGTTAAACGGACGGGCTACAAATGTCCACACTGTTCCTATCGCTCTAATTTCTATGGTTTTCTGAAGAAACATGTAGATCTTCATGAGCTACCACAGCAATCTGTACTAACTGTGCCCAAACCTGCCGTGTCTTTGCCAAGCTCTGCACATCAAGCCGCTCCTAAACTAGCTCCCGTTGTCCCACCGAAGATGAAGAAATGCCCATACTGTCCCTATAAATCGCTCAACAACATGGATCGGCACAAGAAGATGCACGAAGGCAATCGGAACCACAAGTGCCCTTATTGTACTTTTAGCACTGACGTTTTGCACGCTCTCAACTACCACAAGAGACTGCATGGCGACATGCGCAGTGTCATTGACACTGTCCAGCCGACAGGGCGACGTCCCGCGGGGAACAGTGCTGAACTCAACTGCCCTCATTGTCCCTTTCGGACCTACCACCAGTCCACCTACTCCACTCATTTGGTTTGCCATGGTGGCTCGGGTACCTTCAAATGCACTCAGTGTTCCTTTGCTACGGATCTTGAGTATCATTTCACCACCCACATCAACATGCATCGCAGATGTGATACCGAGAAAACTGCGCCTTCTTCTTCAGTTGCTCCAGTCAAAACCTCCAGTAAGGTATTTAGTTGCCTGAAATGTCCATATCAGACCACGCGAAAGGGTGATCTATATAAGCACTTTGTGAATCACGGTAGGGTTGCCCTCTACAAATGCAAATTCTGCGATTACGGTATGAGCTCCGAGCACGCACTTCAGATGCACGAACATCTGCACTTGCAGGTACAGTCGCCGCCAGTTGTAAGGAACTTGCCGCTTCCGCCGAGTGAAATGTTTGCCATCTCTTTGCCCAGTCCATCGAAAATCGCCAAAGTTGCCGAGGATCCGCGCTCTAAATTGTGTCAGCAGCTTCATTCTAAACAGACAGTCAATCCTATCCAAAACCACAACTCTGAGGTTAACATACAGCCAGACAGTCAGAAAGAAACTTCGGAAGAGCAAGCCGGGTGCTTTGAGATGACAACTGCTCATGGTATCGTCTATAGATGCTCCACCTGTCCCTTTGAGACTGCCTTCGATGCGGAAATTGGGGCGCATCTTCCCCATCATGGTGCGGCTTGTCAGTTTCGTTGTCCTATTTGCTCTTTCTCTGCTGATCACAGCGCAATTATGAACAGTCATGTTCATCTGCACGGATTTCCGCGGACGGTACCTGCTCTACCTGAATCGAGACACCAACTTCAGTGTGCCCTTTGTCCGGCAAAATGTAAATCAAACGTTGCCAGATTGCGTCATATGAAAAAGCATGAATCCGGAAACGGTTATCTCTGTATGTATTGCACCTATCGCAACGAAAAACTGTCATCTTTGCAGCAGCACATTTCTGTACATCCTGAATATCGCCAGGACTGCAGCATTGTCTGTGCTAAGTCGCAAAAACTACAAATACCTAACAGTAGACGTACCTATAAATGTAAACTGTGCAAAGTGTTTAGTGCTCGCCAAAGAAAATTTGTTCTGCGTCATGCGCTATTACATGAACCACTGCTACTGGGCCAAAAGTGTTTTCGGTGCGGTCTTCGAATCAAGCACAGCTCTCAGCGTCGATTGCACCGAATGCTCCATCGCACTCCTGTGTCGAGAAACAGTTTTGCTAAACCCTATCGGTGCTACGTCTGCGGTATGTTGTTTTGCTACAGAAATCAGTTGATCATTCATAAACAGGTGCTGCACCCGTATGCCAGATTTGATCCAACTGTACCACAAACGGTGTCTCCTCCCACAGTTACCTCCAGCCACACTAAGGTAGAATATACCGCCGTTGTTAATCCTAGTCCTCAAAGCAGATCCTTGACGCCGGCTAAAATGCGTCAGTGTCCGGAATGCCCCTATCGTTCCGTCTATTTGACGGATTTGAAACGACATCTGAAACACCACGGAAGGTCCGAGGCGTTCACCTGTTCGATGTGCACGTTTTCTGCCAAGTCCAGATTCAGTCTAACTCGTCATGAGAAGCTGCACTACCAGGTCGGTGAGCGATTTGGCGGTCAGCCGTCTTCCACGTCGCCAACCAGTTCCACTTCCGACGCTGCCAGCGACTCAAAACCGATGGAACACCGAGCACCCTCTCACCACGATCTGAAGTCGAACACTCCGATCAGACTGTCTCAGTGTTCCGTTTGTCCGTACACTACCAAGCATCCCTACGATATGGTGGCCCACATGCGGATGCATGAAGGCGAGCGCCCCTTCAAGTGCACCTTATGTTCCTACAATACAGAGCGAATGAGTGCCTTACATCACCACTTCAGACTCCACAAAGCCTCCTTGCAGTCTCACTCCTCCGCCGACGACGTCTTCTCCCTCAGCGATGCCATTCGGAGTCCCAGTGTGGCCTCCACCGGTTCTCAGGCGGAGTCACTCCAGACTTCCACAGCGGTCCTCTCTTCTTCTTCCTCGGCTCAGTTGATGTCTAAACTGAAAGTTGTGGTTAATAAGCTGGGTCAGGAAATCGGCGAGCTATTGTCACGTGATGGCTATCGTTTGTACTTTTGCAATTCCTGCCCCTACCGTACCACGCTGAACACAAACCTGGTTTCTCACAGTCGATTGCATTTTGGACATCGTCCCTACAAGTGTCACTACTGCAGCTTCAATACGGAAGTTCAGCGCCGATTGTCAGATCATGTCACCATTCATTCAGATGAGGGACAGTCGAAAGAGAAGACAGAAAAACTGGGATTCACCCAAATAATTGATGATTCCACAGAGATCACGATAGAGCAAAAGCTGAAGGACGGTTTCAGGTGTTCTGGTTGTGGATTTGTTTCTGACTCCTACGAAATGATTTGTTACCATCTTCAGACTCATGAACAATTATGCAAATTCAAGTGCGACGATTGCCCATTTCAAACTGGGATTTTGCAGCTGATGAGACTGCATCGTCGCATTCATGCCGAAGACTATTTGCCGAATCCCGGAGAAGATTTTGCTCAGGAGTTGTTTCCTGTTCAGCTGTCATCACCGGAAGCCCAGAAAAATCCCAACAACTTCAGCAGAAAATGTGGTCTCTGCGGGTTTCGAGCGAAAAGTATGAGTTCCCTGTGGTGGCACAGAAATTCAGTTCACAGGAAGAAAACTTCAAAGCCACTGTCTTCGAAATCAAAAGAATACAGTTGCATAAAATGTCCGTATGTTACTCATAGTTATGGTTCCTTATGGTATCATTCAAGAATGCATATTCGTAAAGGCAAAATGCAATGTCCACATTGCAGTTTCAGCTCCAAGATTGCATCCAGTTATCAGTCACATTTGACCCTCCATAAATCGGCTGAACCCTTAAAAACTATCGAGACCACGCGGACTGCAGACAACCCGGAATCAGGAAGTACTTCCGCAAAGATTGAAGTCGAAGAGGGCACCATAAGATTAAGTGAGCCTGCTAGTGATAGTTTTCAAAAAGAAAATGGCGAAAAAGAAGAAAATGGAGAAGACGATTCGACAGAGCACCCGCCAGATCAGATGATTACGGACATGTTGAGCAAGGCCAAGCTTGAACTGGAATCTTGCCTGAACCACCGTTCGGGTGCATCGACTGAATCGCAACAGCTGAAATGCAAATACTGTCCCCATCAGTCACGTAGTTCACGATTTCTGGTGCTCCATGAACGAATGCATCAGGGGAGTCGTGAATTTTCCTGCACTGACTGCAGCTTTAGTTCACATCAGCAGCAAACACTGGAAAATCACGTAAAGTGGCACGGAAAGACGACCGGAAAATGCACGAAGAAAGATTCGACAGCGGCCGGATCAGCACAGTCGAACTCAGGTTCCCTGAAGAGATCCCTGTTCTCCTGCAGCAGATGTCCATATCGGACCAGAATTGCGGAACGACTAACTGAGCACAAACGAGGACACGAAGAGTCCGGCAAATATCGATGCCGTGAGTGCGGATATCGCGCCAGTGACCGACTCAGCATCAAGAAGCATCGAAGTCTGCATCAGTCCGTTCGTGGATCCACCTATGCCAGAGCCCTGGGTCTGGAGGAAGCCTACAAATACTACTGTCCCAAGTGTTCCTTTAGTTGCGAATTCCCAACCAACTATTGGAAACACCTGCAGATGCACAAACGACGAGAGGGCTACATGTGCTCCGTCTGTGACTATAGCTGTTCCAGGCCGGGAGTAGTCCGGTTTCATGAGCAGAATCATCACCGACATCTCCCCATGACTCATTTGGTTCCGCACAGTCAGCCTTCCACCAGTAACACTGGATCCAGCCCCAACTGTGATAGTCTCCCTTCAGTCTTTCCTCCCGGATTTGCCATGTACAAATGTACGCTCTGCTCCTTCCGCGGAACCACAGTCAACGAATTACAGGCCCATACTCAGTCTCATGCTGCTGAACTATTGGAAGAGATAAAGCGAAAAATTGACCCTCAAAAAGCCATGGTAATTGAATCCTTGAATCTTATGCCAAAGACAATCTAAGTCTGGTAAACTGTGGTATTTTGTTAAACTGCATAGGACAATGACTTGTGATACATTTATAGACATATATTTTAATTATTTCGTACTATTATTTCTTCTGCTGCTCATTATGTTATCATTTCTTTAATATGTTCAGTTGAAATATTCTGGGAAACGTTACTGATTTTCAGCAGAACATGCTTACCATCTTATTGAATAGAATGAATTGACGTTGAAATATATCTCTAAACGAATGGACGCATCTGGTTCCACTTGTTAGCTTCAAAAAGTTTGGACTTTTTCTTTTTATTGAAAATTGTGCCCAAAATTTGTGTAACAGAAGGTAATCCGAAGGCACTCCGGGCCGAACGCACTGAACGAAACCCGCAAAATAGGATTCGCTGCACCGTTATTAACTTTCATATCAGACCCTGGATTCTCTTCGGACTCTAAAATTTTCGAACTCTTTAGACAGCTCCAGCTCCCGTGTTCCGAAATTTGATACTCCAGCAGTGTTCATTCGGTGGACCAGTGTACTGTAATGTTTGCCTGCGTGATAATGTTAATTGTAAACTCTATATCGAAGTCGCTTCAAATTTTAATTTTTATTCTGCTTTATATTGTTTTGCTGTTTTTATTTTGTTTAGTCATGCCAAGCATGTCGCATTGCAGAAAGTGTACATAGCTTCTATTATTATGCGGTATGAGTAGTTGTTTTGAAGCAATTTATTATTAGGATACTGTCGTTGTAGTTCAGTGATTAAATGAGCCAATGGTATTTGAGTAGCTGACGGACTGGTAATCAATCGCATCTTCATTAATCCACGTTAGAGATAGTGTATCCGGGTCAGTTCTTCTCGGCTCTAGGCACGTCTCTCTAGTTGTTCTCTTCTCCACATAACTCACTCCAAGTGTTTATAATACCAAGAGTGGGAAGCTTAGCCCTTCCTAATGGAAATGACCTGCGAGATGCTCGGCACATTAAGGCAGAAATCTCGGGGGGGGGGGTACCACTTACCATTGTTCAGCATGTGTTTTTATGCGTTTGAACTAAAACGCATCTGATTGGCTAATCGCCTACCTTATGTCAAATTTACGTGTATAAGCGGACCCCCCCCCCGAGATTTCGGCCTTAATGTGCCGAGCGAGCACCTCGCAGGCCATTTCATTAGGAAGGGCCAAGCTTCTCACTCTTGGTATTATAAACTCTTGCTCACTCCTATTACTTGTTGAAGATTACACATTGTATTTGCTGTTCCCATTGCATGCGGAAAGATTTCCACTCCAAACACAACACCACGATCATCATCCCTTAATGCATTAATGCAAAGACTTCTTAAGAGTGTAGGGTGGAAGAAAGCAGGGCAATCGAGAAGTGTTAGCAAGAGTCCCTCATTCTCTCATTTCTAATTAGAAAAGTAACCCATTAGTTACTAGAGGGCTTCTCTTCTGTGGATTGCGCAACGGTACGCGAATGTTTCTCCGTTGGGGACAACAAAACATAAACCCCCTCCGCTTTAGGTGGAGAGAATAGTGTGGTGTTGAGTGAACAGAAGAAAAAAGATGTTAAAAAGCTAGAGTTTATGTTTTGACTGTCTTCTGTTCCTCTGATGTTAGAAGATAGTAGTTAATATTTTTATTACTATTCCTCAGGATACGACAAATAGCCCACAGCCAATCAGATTGCAGATACCCTATCTCCGTTTGCTTACTTGGTCAGGTCAATTGGTCAATTGATGAAAACAATTGGTCAGGTTTGCTGACGGCTAAACGCTTGTCAAAAGGTTCCACCAGTCTACAGAGGTTGAATATTTTTTAGAAAAGACAAGCTTAAAAGTTGGTAGGTATGCAAGTACTAAGCAGCAACATACAGCTAAAGGCAAAGAGGTTGCAGCTTAGTTTCTACCGAGGTTCCAGATTCCTAAGATTCTATCTTCCATTATCAGAATTTCATACGTCAGAATTTTCATCAATCAGAAATTAACTTTACATTTTCATAGTCAAACTTTCATTAAAATTTCATTAGTCAGAATTTCTGTTGTCAGAATCTTATAAAACTTCTCTTCCAGGCACTAAATCTAACAGTATAGCAGATCTTGGTGATGATTTTATAAAATAGTCCCTAATATATGAGTGTGTCTTCGTTACGTATGTTACGTTACGTTACGTTACTAGGTGGCAGCAAAGAAGATATTTTTAAGCATTTTCCCCACAACTGAGTCCGCCTTTCAACATCTTCAGGGCGGAAAATACTGGATAGGCTGTTTCCTTCAAATCCGAGAAGAAACAGTATGACGCACAGTTTCACGCAAGAGTTCGAGGAGTTTGGATGTGGACAGAAAGTATGAAGGAAGAGTTAGGAGGACCTTTATTGAATTTAAGTCGACCCATAAAGGGGTTAAAAAAGGTAGGTCAAACTTTCGTGGATGTAAACGATTACAGTGTTAATGTTAACTTACTGTAACTATAATCTACTTTTTCGCAAAAAGGCCTACAGTTGCGCTACCAACTTGCAAAATTAGCATTTTAGCAGAAATAAGGAAAATAGAATTGCTACTTTCGAAATTCTGACTACTGTCCAATTGAATTGTGTTAACGTAATTATTATTTATTATTATTGTTCAAACGTTATACAAACGAAAACGAAAGTTCAGCTTAACAATTGCTTCAAAATTTTAGTTTTGAATAATGAAATTCTATCTGACTAACGAAATTCTGACTAATGAAATTGACTAATACGATTCTGACTGTGATGAAAGTAGACGAGCTTTCCAAAGATGTTCTCAACTGCAGTTCGAACGCTGTTTTAAACACCAGTAAGATTCAAAGCTATGTAAGTTTATAGTTTTCTTAGTTTATTTCTTTAAAAATTTCTTACTATGTTAATAACGATTATGACTTTGTCCTAAAACTTTGAACATAAATTTTAAAAGCGTACCAAAATGATAAAATCATATGGTTCATTTTCTGAGAAATCGAAAAAGTAGACTTTTGGCGGTCACACACGAGGCTCGACAAGAAAACGTTGCTTATATATTCAAACAATTGCAACGTTTGACCATTTTTCAATTATGAAGTAATAAATAATTTATGAATAATATAAGCAGGCAGCATTTACTATATGTACAAGAAGGTGTTTATTACAAAAGTAAATTAACACAGGCAAACAAAATGTGTGCTCCTAGTTTTGAAAGTTGTTTTGGTGCAGGCTATTTTCCAAATGCAGCAAAGGTGCTGTCTTCATACTGACAATTGGAATAGTCAACAGGCTGGACAAGATTAAAAGCTCGGGAGAATTCCGTAATAAAACCGTTATCTTCCATCCAGCGAAGGACGTCCACGTAATGCTCTTTCTTAAATCGATCTGGGTCTCGAACCAGGACCATAATGGGATACTTGATCCAGTTAGACACAACAGCATACTCATATTGAGGATTTCCAAAAGCGTCTTTTCCTTCGGGGCCCAACAGATAAATCCAATCTGAAAATCAATTTCAGTGAATTAGGGGACTATAACTCAGCAGAAGAAGACATTTGCCACAAAAATATAGTTACCGTTTTGTTTTCCAATATCACACTGTTTATTGCATAGTTACAACAATAAAAAGCTTCTTTTAACTTTTTAAAAAGGTTTTTAAAAACTTTAAATACATTTTAAAGAAATGTAGCTGCATACTGGTCTCTCTATGGTGTGTGTGTGTGTGTGCGTGCGTGCGTGCGTGCGTGCGTGCGTGCGTGCGTGCGTGCGTGCGTGCGTGCGTGCGTGCGTGCGTGCGTGCGTGCGTGCGTGCGTGCGTGCGTGCGTGCGTGCGTGCGTGCGTGCGTGCGTGCGTGCGTGCGTGCGTGCGTGCGTGCGTGCGTGCGTGCGTGCGTGCGTGCGTGCGTGCGTGCGTGCGTGCGTGCGTGCGTGCGTGCGTGCGTGCGTGCGTGCGTGCGTGCGTGCGTGCGTGCGTGCGTGCGTGCGTGCGTGCGTGCGTGCGTGCGTGTGTGTGTGTGTGTGTGTGTGTGTGTGTGTGTGTGTGTGTGTGTGTGTGTGTGTGTGTGTGTGTGTGTGTGTGTGTGTGTGTGTGTGTGTGTGTGTGTGTGTGTGTGTGTGTGTGTGTGTGTGTGTGTGTGTGTGTGTGTGTGTGTGTGTGTGTGTGTGTGTGTGTGTGTGTGTGTGTGTGTGTGTGTGTGTGTGTGTGTGTGTGTGTGTGTGTGCCTCGCCTCGGCTACCTAAGGTGGGGGCTACTAAAGGTTTGCCCCGACTTTGTCCGATTGGCCTACTTTTTGGCTAGGATATAGAGCATGGGTGTGGTCAAAAAAACTATCGGGTATTGAGATCTTAGCTGCCTTTCAGCCATGTGCAGCCGTCACGTTTATGTGCCCGACCCCCGTTAAAAATTTCTACTGACTGCTAGGCCCAAGCTTTAATGCTGCCATTTGCCAATATGATTTGGCACATATGACCCTACCTGCTGAAAAATAATAAACGTCAGTATCTTATCTGAATCTAACGGAATTACTCTTCAAAGTCGAAGTTTCGGGAAAAATGTAAAAACTTTTGGCTAACGAAAGGAAAATTTTATTACTGATGCAAACTATAAGGCTGTAATTTGGCATAAAAGGAGGTCCTATAGGAGTACTCATTTGTGCCAAATGGCAAGAAATTCTGCCTCGTGAAAAAATTTTTGTCAACTTCAATCTTCAAAAAATTCCAAAAAAATGTGCAAAATCATTTTTTCGCGTGCGCCAAAATGCGGACAAATCTTGCATTAAACTAACGCTGAAATGTTAAACTGCGGTATTAGAATATTAATTTAAACCTTTAAAATATTTTAATTAATTTTTGATTGATTTAAATTTAACACGATTTTAGCATCATGTTAAATTTTAATCCTTCAAAAATTAATTAAAAATTTTAAAGTCCTAAATTAAAATTCTAATTCGAAGATACCGCAGTTTAACATTTCAGCGTTATTTCAATGCAAAATTTGTCCAGATTCATCAATATTTGTTTTTGGAGGTTGGAGATTTTTTGTCGCACGCGAAAACTCGACAACCCTAAGATTTACGAGTACGACTTTAATTTTAAAAACACGTTAAAATATACCGTTTGGACAATAAAATCGAAATAAGGTATAAAAATAAAGTCGAAAAATATCCCAAAAATGGACGTACTTTACTCTTTAGACCATACTTTGACGTCTCATGTTTTTGCTAAAATTTGCAAAAACTAGAAATTTTTGGCAGTCTGGATAGAAACACTATGAGATTGTAAACTCTACGAATATTTCCGAAATAAATTCCCATGCAGAATCTGTGCTGTGTTAAGCAAAAACATATCTGTCACGTTATTTTTCTCGGTTTTAACGACTTTTTTGAAAAATAACTATAATTTGATTATGAATGTTTTCGTTTTGGTCGAAATTGCTTCAGGGTTTATTACTCTTCATCGTAGATTCTGCTCATCTTCATTCCCTTACCGGTATCCTATACATCAGTATCATGATTAAAGCCTTAACACGTTTTACAGAGCAGTCGGGATCACCAATCAAATCAGTCACATAAGATTACAGTTTCTTACAAGGTGAAGGATCCTGTGCTTCACTTGAATGCATCTGCAGCATTGAATCTTGGCGACCTCCACGGAAGGCATAGCCAATGGAGTATTGAACTTGACCAAATTCACTGCCTGATCGATAGATTTTCAATGCTGTGAAGGTTCCAGTTTGACCGTTTTCTGTAAGACCGCCATCTGAAAGACAAAAGTTCAAAAAATCATTTGCAGTTTCAAAATAAATATTGGACTGATTTAAACAGATGCCACAATATCAGACAATAATAAGTTATTATAACAACAATAACGTCAAAATATTGAATTAGTGAGGGCTTACAATGATGTACGACACATCTTTGGTCGCTGGCCTTCGGACTGTTGATTCCCTAAAACGTTCAAATTGATCAGACTGTACCTAGTGGCGGTAAGATTTTTCAGCGGGTCTGCGCTTCTCTAATCAAAATAAAAAGTTATCAATGCGTTCAGGTGGAAGATTATGAGTAAACTCAATTGATAAATAATTTGTAGCATAGGGTTTCGAGTTTCCCGCATAGAATGTATTCTACAATGTTGTTTTAGTTTTGAAACTAAAGTTTTGTTGGCAGAAAACGAAGCCGAAATTCAATATTAACATTACATACTTAGCCTATTTATACATAAATTAAACTTGTGTTGCTTACGCTAAGCGTGGTGTAGGCTAGGTAAACGATAAACGAGAAATTAATTCTCACTATGGACTATGACGACAATGCTCGACAATGATTTATTGAAATATTGAATGTATACCTCAAACCATCTGCCCATGTATTTTGTTAGATCCACATCTGGTAACCCTGGAACGAGTTGATCAGTAACATTGTCTGCAAAATTCTCTACAGTGGCGGGTTCAATCACATCGGCTACCGTTGATCCGTTGAGGGCTCGACGACTAAGAGTACCTAAACATGAGATAAAACTGGATACGTAGTTATTTTAGCACAGCAGGAAGCAGCAATGACACTCAAAAGGTGCGGTATCCTCCTTGAAATATCCCATAATATAGAAAACTATTTTGAAATAATATATACTAAGGTTATTTTAATAGCAAAATTATGATAAAGCTATGGTCATGTATATACACACAAAACAAGATGTGAATTAACCAACCAATTAGTCCCATCAAGTCAAATCGTCTTCCACTTAATCCAGGCAAGGCAGGAACACCTGGAACCGGAGGCCCGCCAGCACCGGCTAATCCACCTAATCCGCCTAAACCGCCTAAACCACCCAGCCCAGTTAATGGGTTGGCACTTCCGGCACTCACTACACTGCCCAAACCCACTGAAATGAAAACAATAAATCGATTTAGAGAGCATAATAGCTGACCATAAATCTTCTGAATGAGTGCAAAACGTCTGAGCATTACTGAGTTTCATAGTTTAATAGAAGGAGAGTTATTTGCCTGACGCTGGCCGATCTTGATTCCGAATTGAAGTCGGAAAAAACAGTTGGACCGGCGAGAATAGGCGAATGTTTCAAATCTTGGAATCAAGGAAACATAAATCCATCTCCGACTTACATAAGGGGACATACATAAGCGACTAAACTTTTGCCCCGACTTTGTCCGATTGGCCTACTTTTTGGCGAAGTTATAGAGCATGGGTGTGGTCAAAAAATACTTGGTCGTTGGTCCTTAGCTGCCTTCCAGCCATGTGCAGTCGTCGGGTTTATGTGCCCGACCCCCCCCCCTTTTCCACAACTACCAACATAATTAATTAAAAATCTCTGCTGCCTGCAAAACCCTAGCTTCAAGGTTGCCATTTCCCAATGTTCCCCTATCCGCAGAAAAATACTACACGTCTCTATCTTATCTGCATCTAAGGGAATTACCCTTCAAAGTTGAAGTTTCGTCAAAAATTTAAAGATTTTTGGCTAACGAAAGGAATATTTTATTACTGGTGCGAGCTATAAGGCTGTAATTTGGCATATACAGAGGCCCTGTAGGAGTACTCATTTGTGCCAAATGGCAGGAAATTCTGCCTCCTCAAAAAATTTTTGTGTTAACTTTAATCTTCAAAAGACAAAATCGCCTTTTTTGGGCAATACTACCCCAGAAATCGAAAAAATCAAATTTTTGAAATTAATAATTTTTGAAATATTTAAACTCGGCGTGGTCGGAAACACACCCACAAAAGATTTCAGCTCGATTACAGAAAGTTTGGGACTTCTAAGGCTACAGAAAGCCTATACACAGGATCCGACAGACTGAAAATGGCGGTTTCGGCAATTTTTGAAGATTAAAGTTGACATAGAATTTTTTCACGCGGCAGGATTTCTTGCCATTTGGCACAAATGAGTACTCATATAGGGACTCATTTTATGCCACATTGCAGCCTTATAGCTCGCACCAGTAATAAAATTTTCCTTTCGTAACCAAAAATTTTTAATTTTTTTGCCGAAACTTCAACTTTTAAGAGTAATTCCCTTAGATGCAGATAAGATACAGACGCCTAGTATTTTTCTGCAAATAGGGGCTCATGTGCCAAATGACATTGGCTAATGGCAACCTTGCAGCTAGCGGTTTGCAGCCACCAGAAATTTTTAATTAATTATGTTGGTAGTTGTGAAAAAGTGGGGGTCGGGCGACTGCACATGGCTGGAAGGCAGCTAAGAACCAACGACCAAGTATTTTTGACCACACCCATGCTCTATATCCTCGCCAAAAAGTAGGCCAATCGGACAAAGTCGGGGCAAACCTTTAGTAGCCCCCCCCTCCCTTAAAACAACTTGGGTTGTAGCAAGAGTGCATAATTGCACTATTATAATAGAAGAAGAGTAAGCCACTAGAGGGCTCCTCTTCTTGGCATTGCGTAACGGTGCTCCGACCACAATACGCGAATGTTCCCCCGTTTGGTGGGGGGGGGGTAGCTCTCTTCGACAAAGCATACCCCCCTCCGTTTGGTGGGGGGGGGTAGCAGAAAAGAGGTCCCCGTTTGGTGGGGGGGTAGCCAACAGCCAATCAGATTGCAGAGACCCCCTCCCCGTTTGGTGGGGGGGGGGTATAGCAGAGGATTACGGTAGTTTTTGTTCTATTTGAAAAAGGGTCCCCGTTTGGTGGGGGGGGGGGGGTTATGCAAAAGGGGTCCCCGTTTGGTGGGGGTATGCGAAAGGGGTCCCCATTTGGTGGGGGGGTAGGCAAAGAGGTCCCCGTCTGGAGGGGGGGTCGCCAACAGCCAATCAGATTCAGCCAATTTCAGCCTGACTTGGCGACCCCCCCCCCAAACGGGGACCCCCTTCTGCCTACCCCCCCACCAAACGGGGACCCCTTTTGCATACCCCCCACCAAACGGGGACCCCTTTTGCATACCCCCCCCCCCACCAAACGGGGAGGGGGTATGCTTGTCGACCCCCCCACCAAACGGGGGAACATTCGCATATTGTGGTCGGAGCACCGTTACGCAATGCCAAGAAGAGGAGCCCTCTAGTGGCTTACTCTTCTTCTAATATATAGTGCAATTATGCACTCTTGGTTGTAGAGCATCTGATGATCACAGTAAGGACTACGGTAGTTTACAGAAAATAGGCCCTCATTACCCTGAGCTATATCTGATGCGAATGAAATAAAACTACAGACTTCCACTTTTTGAGAGAGGCATAAAATTTTCAATTTTCGACAGTCTGATTGGCTAACTAACACACCCATTTTGAATGTGACAAAACCTAAAAATTCTGTTTGAAAATTAATTCAGTTCACAAAGTGTAATTTTAGTTTCTCAATTTTAAATTTTTAAATAAATTGTTAAATAAAAAAATTTGCCTACCCTAAGCACATATATTTAAGTCATTGCAACAGCAAACTTACAAGATCTTCCAAGCTGACCACCAAGACTGCTAAGTATATTCAAGAGACCACTTCCGGGACCCTCTCCGGATCCCACCAGACCGCCGGTCAAACCAGAGAGACCAGCGGCTCCTGCAAGTCCCGACAATCCTCCACTGCTGAACGGATTATCCAGGGGAGATGAACCCAAGGTAAGTCCAGGGAGGGAACCCTGAGGATTACCATTGGGGATTTGACCCCCTCCTGCAACGAAAGCATTGAGTGGAAGCGGAGCCCCACCGACGGGAACCCCACCTCCTAATCCCCGGATGATCTCAGGATTTGAGCCTAGTAGAGCTCGTTGGATGGCTTCAGGTGGAAGACCGGATAGATCCGCTAATCCAGCTAATCCGCCCAATGGATCGCCTTCCGGGTTGATTGGTCTGGCCAAACCCAATAGATCGTTATCAGCTGATAAGGGACTACCAAAATCGTGTTGTCGCGAATTTTCCTCTAAACGATCAGCCAATGGAACCGGTTGAACTTCTTCCTGATTTTCTGCCCTAGATTGTTCGGGGTTTTGGGATTCCTCCTGCGGGCTGTTGTGAATTGTTTTAAAGGCATTTTCGGTGGGAAATCGAATGACTTTTGGCTGCCGCTGTTGTGGTGGCTGTCCACTGATAAATCCAATCAACAATAAGTAAACAATAAAACTATAAAATTGAACCATCTTTAGTTACGTATCTAAGACGTCTCAGTCTCAAGAAATGTAGCGCTACGCTTAAGCAATCAAGTGCGCGTAGGTTTTGTCTTACTTTTGATAGCGCGACCCCAAAAATCGAACTAGCGAAAAGTTTGTCATATTTAGCTCCATATGAATGTCATTGAACTACCTTGAACAATGTAACACTGTTTCTATGTTGACACATCTTTTTGAGAACGACATATTTTTAGACAAAGGAAAAAATGTGCGAAAAATTATTTGATAAATGTAATGTTTAATTATTCACACAAAAACTCAGATACAGCAAAGTGTACTTACAGATATAACTATAATTGATACAGTTAAAACTGCAAAATTTGAACTAGCCCCCTCTATGCAGCAATTTGCCTTTAAATGTGACATCTATTTGGCTGTGTGGTTGCTCTGTTTGACTATATGTTTGAAATTTGACCCAGAATCTAACTTGTGCTTCCTCTCAGTAACAAGAAAAATAGCAACCACAAATCATGAGTAAAATACTTAGGATGGGACGTTGCTTTAGAATTGGGATAGTGTTGAACTTGAAACATTATGTGAAAATAGTACTACAAACTATATGTATTGATTTTATCAGGCAATGAAAGAATTTTACAAATGTTTTCTAAACTGTTACCCAACTAGAGACCTGCACCGGCCGAATTTTTGCGGCCCGGCCCGGCTCGTGAACAATTTTTCTCGGCCCGCCCGGCCCGGCCCGTCAAATTTTTCGGCTCGCCCCGGTCCTCGAAATTATTTAATTTTTCAGAAAGTGCAAAATTTCAAAAAATTCCAAATTTATGATTGAGATTCAGTTTGAAGTTTCTATGTTGTAATCGCGTAAATTACGTCAATGAATTGAGAGATTAATTTTGGGCATAAACTTTTGCAATTAAACAGTTTAAATTGCGTTTTCCAATTTTAACAGTTTGAAGTGCTTGTTCCAAATGTTTTGAACCACAGGGTTGCGCTGGACAACACTTGAAATGATAATTTTTGACTATATACCTTTTCACGAATCAAGAAATTAAGCATAAGCAATTACTGATTATACAGATAATGCTAAAATTTGAAGGATATCCATCATTTATTTGACAATTTAATCGACTATTTAATTTAAACAGAATACACAGTAACATTTATGAAATGAAAATGCTGAAACTGATTCCTGAGAAGAAGTGTTAGTGTGTACGAAATATGATCAAGAAGCACAAAAATCTTTCAAGGTAAACATTTGAGTAATTTTTCATTAGTAAAATCTCGCAAAAATAATGGGAGCAGGCCAGAAACTCGGCCCGTGGCTGGCCCGGTACGCGAGCCGGGCCGGGACGGGTCGGGCCGCGGGCAGTAATGCAGGCTTCTGTACCCAACGAAATAGAAGGATCTAACCAACTATCAAAATACATTAGCTTATGTACTAGTGAACCCGATGAATTACAATTACAAAGATTCTTTCAAATAACTGCCTCTGGCCTAACCTCTGGCTTCTGGAATGAAATAAAATTTTTTAAAGCATAGCTTGTCGACTAATCATATGCTACTGGTAACAGCATGGTTTGCTAGAAATTAAAAGTGTACAAAGTGTACTTTCACTTTAACGACATTTAGGTCTGTAGCTATTTCTGTGTGATCGTGAAAAGTTCCAGAAGAGTATGCTGTTTGAATTTCTTGATCTTGTATGTAGTGTATTTATAGCAATTTATGATGCAAAACTCAAATGTTCCTTTGGTTGTTCAAATTGAATTTGGACAGAAACTGACAAAAATTCCGAATATTGCAAAATTAACTAAACAATACATGGGATGATTATCTTCTATTATACTGCTGCTTTAATCTAAATTTAAAATATATTTAAATGCTTCAGGATAATGTTATTTGTCATTAGGTGAAATTGACATTTCACTGAAATTGAATGGCAGCCTGCGCACATATCACAGATTTGAACAGCTTTATCACAAATCAACAAAGTCGTTTACCGATAACATCCGGTTTCCCCAATTGACCTTTATTTAAACTTTCTAAAATATCCAGAAAGGGGGGAACTCACATTTCCGTAAACAGATAAATTCAATATTTTCGAACGTCAGCTGTTAAGTATTTTAAAATTTATGCGTAGGAAGGCAGCAGTCTTGCTGAATTTAATTATTACAAAAATGGTATTCGGAAGCATTTTATTTTCTAGGCAACCTATTTGAATTAAACGATTCTCCATTGAATAGAGACTATAGGTATATCTGCAACAGGTGTGCATATTGGCATTTAAAGCTTTTATGGAAATCGGCCCGTACAGAACCAAGTCTTTGCTTTCGCTCTCAGTATTTAGGCTTCTATCAGACTTAACTGTGGCCTGTTTTCTAACAATGCTGGGTTGGCTGTGTTCCCATAATGCAACATATTTCAAGGGTATGATGTCCGAGCATGACCGTCAAAGTTAAATGGCAGATGCAATCCACTTTTCCTTAAAAGCGAGCGTTTTCACACCAAGACTTTTGATTTTTGCTGGCTAAATATTTTTATGTAGGCAGCTTTTAAAAGGTTCCATTTAGAAACAGTTTTGGTGCCCAGGACACTTGGAATAGAACCAACATGTTAACTGTGGTAGAACCTACGTCAATTTGATTTCGACTGCAGAAGTTTCGATTTCGAATTTCTGTCATACTCGGCCATTTTTTCGTTTATCAGTCTGTTTGATTATGCAGTTACTAACAATGTCCTAATACTAGTAATATGGCGATAGTCACTTGCCTTTACAAATATTGTATAACTGTACTGTGCTGATTAATTTGATTTTTAGGCACTTATTTGGCATTTTATATTTGGTATTTGAAATGTAGTCAACTTCGGGTGAGAGATTCTAAGTAGTAGTGCCGCAGGTAATTGTCCATTCAAAAGTTTACCTGGTCACTACTGCTTTCGATACCCACCCGGTCCCTTCATACGAAGCATAAAATGATCGCAATGATATGACTTCACTTCGTGGTAGGTAAGTATATAACTTCGATTTCAAATAATCTTGTTATATAGTTTTTGACAGTGACCTTTTTGCCTGTGCGGCGATTATTGATTGGGCGGGATAATCGCGAAAGAGTTTCGGTGGGATTAGACGGAAATATTCTTCATTCTTGTTTTCCTCACCATGTAATGTGCAACATTGAGAGTATAAACAATGCAATGCCAGAATAGTAACGAGCCAGCTTTAGTTTCACAAATACTACTGGGACTACTTGAGTTTAGGGTTGTGCGGGGGGCCGGTGGTGGGGCCACGGCCCGGCCACCATTTTATTTTCGGGGGCCGGCCCGCGGCCCGGCCCCCTCAAATTGGGGGGCCGGGCCTAACACGGCCCCGGGGGCCGGTGTCGGTCACGGCCCCCAAACCGGACCCCGTTTCAATTTCATGCTGGAAAGTGTGAAATTTGCCAAGTCTGGCGTATTCAAAAAAGATGTTATTAGCTATTTTTTTAATTTTAGCTTTCGGTAAACTATCAGATTTCACCTTCTATACA
>JASAND010026571.1:0-13278 GCA_030248195.1 Trissonchulus latispiculum
TGTGTTCGGGTTGAAGGAAGACTCTCAGAGTGGAACGGCGGAAGTCATGCTGAGCACGTTGGAGCTGCCGCAGCGCGGAAAGCCCCTAACAGCACCCGGCTCCAGTGGCGCCGGAAGGCCGGCCGGGGAATCAGTCGGTCGGGAGTGAAGAAACGGAGCTCTGGTAAATACCCAGAATCGCCAGACTGCAGCAGCCATATGCCCTCTTACAGACCACTGGCGTCACCAATCTCCAGCAGCTCAGATTCGGACGGAATCTATGGCCTACCGCGAATTGATCATAATCATGAAGCAGACCCGACAGCCTGCTCAGCCCAGATCCAAACCGGGAAGGTCTGTTTCAGGTGCAGGAAGGTGAAAAGCCCTAAGGTCAGTCCGCACTGGTTAGTAAATCAGCAGCGCTACAGCCCTCGATCAGTCAGCAACTCCCCCATCAATGATCAGCCGGGACCCTTGTCTCAACAGAGAGCCAACGAAGCCTCTGATCCCCAGTGCTCCTGCTGGTCGTGGCAATCACACGATGCCGTACGTATTGCGTCGGCGAGTGTCTTCCGATGGCACCTACTTCCGGCTAGTGGCTATTCTACGTTGCCTGATCAACTGATTCCCCGACAGAGCCTAACACTGGATGGATGCCCGCCTAGTGGTTAGGATTTGCGGCTTTCGCCTGTACGGCACGGGTCAGATTCCTGGCACGCGAATCAAATATGTAACGTGAAGCCTCCAAGTTAGCTAAGCAATAGGTTGCGGCGCTGGCATGTAATGGTCGGCGGCTTCACCCTCTCCGCAACCGTCACTCCTGTACCTAAGCTGCCTTAACCTAGACCAACTACAAAGACAGTGATCATATTGGAAGCCGCCACAGCACAAAATAAATATAAATGAATACAAAATAGGCCTGGCTTCCAACTCTTCAAATATTGCTCAAATGTAAACGTACCGCATACTTTTTGATCAGATCCTATGTTCTTGAATTGTTACTTCTCAAACATTTAAAGCTCACACTTCTCAGCTTCTCACTATATCTCAAAAATCTTCAATCTACTTGGGAAGAATCAGATCTTGAAATTTGCACAAGAATCTTCTCAGATATTTTGTCAAGCATGAACAAAGTTTAGGCAGTAGCCTTACTTCCTGTGGCTCTTCGTAGAGTCTAGGCTTGGTCCTATCCTGACTGGTGACGTCATCATGCAAAGCTTCATGTCTATCCCACTCCTCTGTTTCGGTTTCTTCTGCTTCATCTTTGTCTTCTTCCCCGCCATTAGCCGATTGTCGCTGGTCCAAGAGAGGATCTTCGGATTTAGAACTGGTTTCGTCGAAGGCAGAGTTTGCTACAATAAAATGATATCACATGCATAACTGTAACATACATACATACATGCTGATTCTGAGGAAGGACCGGTAGGACAGCTCGAATTCAACCACTGTGATTCCACCCGTATTAGGATATATCACTGAACAACAGACATGAAGGAGTTCGTCTCACTTTGGTGCACAGGCTGCTAATGTCGTACTTTCTGCATTGAAGACTTGTGCGGTGTGCTGCTAGTTGGGCTAGCTGCCAGATATGGCAATGCCGAGGCCGACGGAGCATGTTTCTTAAAAAGAAGGAGACATGATCCGTTGCGATATCGACCAGGTTTTTGAGACTCCTTCTAGCAACTTGGTTAAGTTGTTTTGACCAAGTTTACAGGGCCAGTTTCCAGACTAGTGCTTTGCACTTTTGGATGACCATCACACCGTGATGTCAAATGCAGCAAACAACAACAACAACAGCAGCAG
The DNA here is from genome assembly GCA_030248195.1 of Trissonchulus latispiculum. Classification (NCBI taxonomy): domain Eukaryota; kingdom Metazoa; phylum Nematoda; class Enoplea; order Enoplida; family Ironidae; genus Trissonchulus; species Trissonchulus latispiculum. Next base: position 1,783 of record JASAND010026571.1, read on the forward strand.
CTCCTGTCACGGATGGAGTCTCAACGCGACAGGTGGGCCCTCTCCAACGGGGGCTGCGAATCCGTCCCTTTTCACGGCAACCCGCCCACGGTCACGAAGACCGGGTGCTGGGGGTCGTCTCTCCCGGGCTTCATTCGTTTTTTTTGATTACCAGGGGCCTTAATCCGGCCTACGACCCCTGGTTATTCCTCATCATGGCCGGAGACGTGGAGCTGAATCCGGGTCCGCGTACCACCTACCCCTGCACCGTCTGCGGGGGCCACGTTGCGGGCTGGTCCATCAGATGCTCCAATTCGTCAACACACGCCGAAAAGGAACTGAGACGTAAACCCGGTTGGTGTCACCAACGATGTCCGAACATGACCAGAGAGGAGATTGCTGCCTTGTCGGCGGACGAGGTGGCGGCATGGGTATGTCCTGCCTGCGAAACGGCTGTCGTGACTAATCGGGAGCCACGACAACTCCCCGCTGCCACCAATGCCGAAACTCCCGTGCGGCACATGGCCTACGCCCCTGACCTTTCCAATGCCACTCCCCTAAGCCAGCCGCCGCACACTTCCCCAAGCCTGCCGCCGCGTAACAGCGAAAGACGCCAACAACAGTGCACCACGCGCCAACTGCCCCGCGTGTAGGGGGCGACTCAGCGCGGGAAGCCGACTCTGCTGTAAGGACTGCGGGAAGAAATTCCATAACCGCTGCGCTGGCCTACCGAGGCTGGAACTGGACAATCTGATTGCCAACAACGCATGGACGTGCGACGCCTGTGCCAAACGGGCTGCCCAGAGACCGGCCAATACGGGCCCGGCAGTTCAGCCCCCGGGCACAACACAGCAGCGAAGGTCAGACTTCTCAACCCGCGACACCCTTAGAGTTTTGCAGTGGAACGCGGACGATTTGAGAACGAAAACTGTGGAGCTGGAAGAGTGCCTAAAAAAGTACTCCGTGGACGTCGCCCTCATACAAGAATCGAAACTCTCCTCGAAGCACTCCAACCCCAAACTCAGCGGCTACAGCGTCGTCCGCCAAGACAGGCCACCCAAAGCGGACGGATCCGTGATCAAGGGAGGAGGGCTGGTCACTCTGGTGAAGGAAGATGTCCCCTTCTCCCGGGCTCCGCAGAGGATCAGCACGGGCGATGACATTCTGGAGACTCTGGCTGTCAGAATCCACACGGCCAAAAACAGCAACATCGCGATAGTCAACTGCTACTGCCCCCCGATCCGTCGCAGAGAGGGTGAGGATCGCAGCGACACCTTGGACTGCGACTCCCTCAACCTCAACAACCCACATATTGTGGCCGGAGACCTCAACGGTCACTCCCTCCTATGGGACGAAGCTCAGACCCCTGACAGCAGGGGCGACCAGCTAGAGGAGTGGATGATGGACAGCAATATGGTCTGCGTCAATGATGGATCACCAACCCACGTCAACAGAGGCACGGGGGGTCTCAGTTCACCTGACGTCAGCTTTGTTCGCAGCAGCTGGGCGAACAAAGTTCTTTGGTCTACCCTCGACTGCCTGGGGTCAGATCACGTGCCAATCCTAATGGAGGTGCACACGGGGCTGAAGACCCTCAAGGACAGCAGGAACACCAAGACGACCAAAGGGTGGAATTGGTCCTCTGCGGACCTCCCAGGCTTCACGGAAGGGCTGGACCGCGACGTAGCTGCTCTGCCGCAGGTCCGGAAAGATATTTCGAGAGAAGAACGCGCTCATGCCTTATCTAATGCGGTAGCCAAGTTCTCCGACGCCGTCCTGTCGAACGCCCATGAGCATATTGGTACGGCCTACAGGAGGAGCAGCGCCAAACCCTGGCTCACACCGGATCTGAGAGCCAAAATTAAGGAGAGAAATGCGCTCCGCCGCCAAATATCTACCAAAAGGAAGGAATGGGTGGAGAAGTGCGTGGAGGTGCGGGAACTAATAAACGAGGCAAAGGATAATAAGTGGCGAGAATTCCTGGAGGACAGCTCGATGAATCAGGATACTGGAAAGGCCTGGAAGCTGGTCAAGTCGCTCAACACCTCCCCGAACGCTGGCCCCCGTAATGAGGACATCGTCGTCAGGGGAAGGGTCATATCAGGGGGTATGGCAAAGGCGGAATGTTTCACCAAACACTTCACTAGTGTGAACAGGCTTCAGCTCAGCAAAGAAGACAAACTGGCTGAGAAACAATTTCGCCGCAATATCTCTGCCGCCCGCAGCCAACCACTGGACGAATCCTGCTCCGAATTCGGCTTGGATGAGCTAGAGCTGGCGATCGGCCAGATGAAAAGCACATCAGCCGCCGGCCCTGACTCCATCGCACCCAGACTTATTCAGAACTTCGGCCCTGCGGCAAAACAATACCTGCTGAACTGCTTCAACGAATCATGGGAGCTGGGATTCAGCCTCCAGGCGTGGCGCAACGCCATCATCATCCCGCTTCTAAAGAAAGGCAAAGCCGCAGCGGATCTGGAGTCCTATCGTCCGGTCAGCCTGACGTCGTGCCTGGCTAAAACGATGGAGCGGATGGTGTACAACAGGCTGCACTATCTGGCTGAGAAGAACGGTTGGCTATGCAACGAGCAAGCTGGCTTCCGCAAACTCAGAGGATGCGAAGACGCCACCGTACGACTCTCACAGAACATCAGCGACGCGTTCCAAGCTCGACCTATGCAGCGCACGGTCATGGCCACCTTGGACTACAGGAAGGCCTACGACAAGGTCTGGAAAATCAAACTTATGGACGAGCTGATTCACATGGGCGTCCCTTTCCGATTCGTGGCGTGGTGCAACGGATTCCTGCGGAACCGACAAGCTTGCGTCAGGCTGGATGGCACCACCAGCCGCTATCGCCAGCTAAGCCAAGGTCTACCACAGGGGGCAGTCCTATCTCCGCTACTATTCGCCCTCTACGTCAACAAGATCAGCTCGGCAATGCCAGCCTCGGTCTCTTTTGGCAGCTCTGCGGACGACCAAGCGGTTTGGTCCAGCCACTCGGTGAAGGAGACTGCAGCCAGCAGGGTGCAACAGGCTTGTGATGTCATCGCCGCCATCAGCAGTGAGCTGAAACTTCCACTCAATGCAGACAAGTGCCAAGCAAGCTTCTTCTCGACTGACCCTGGAGAGGCTGGATGGCAGCCCGCCTTACGCATCAATGGCCAGGATTTGAGTTTCAACGCTAATCCTGTGATACTGGGTGTCACTTACGACAGGACGCTGTCGTTTGGCACGCATGTCGATAAGATCTGCAAAGCTGTGGCTTCAAAACTACGAATCCTGGCGGTCGTGGACAACTCCAAGTGGGGTTGGCGGAAAGAGGATCTTCGCACTACCTACATCGCCCTCTGCCGTAGCGTCTTCGGCCACTGTGCTCCCGCCTGGCAACCGTGGACATCCACAACCAACATGGGCAGAATCGATCGGTGTCAAAACCGGGCACTCAGGCTGATCACTGGCATGCTGCAGACTACGCCGGTGGAAGCCCTCCGGCTTGAGGCCGGCACCCCCTCCTACGCCGTCATCTCCAGCCGCCTCATTGCGAAAGGGTACGAAAAATCTCTCAGAGTCCCGCCCAATAACCCACGACGGACGGCTATTGAGTCCAACGTGCGACACCGGACCAAGGTCAGAAGCAGCCTCCGTGAAAGGGGCAGCTCGATTTGCGCCAGCATTCCGGAGCTGGTAGGTCCGACCCGCCAGGAACTCCGTCTGCCTGTGGTTTGCCCCTGGAAGACCGAACGGAGCTGGTCCTGCCATCTGACTCTGCTCAGGCCTGCCGATAAGCGGTCCTCGGCGGAGGAACTCCGCTCGAGCGCCGTCGACACAATGCGTACACGTCATGCCAACTGCAGCCGCATCATCTACACTGACGGCTCGGCGACCAGCGGAACGGACGACGGGGGCGGCGCGGCCGTCCTGACGTCAGGCGACCTGGAGCACCCTACTATCCTGGAATCGAATCAACAACGGGGCCGGGCGACCACCAGCTCCTTCGAGATGGAGCTCCTTGCCATTCGTCTAGCTGCCGACGCCATTGCCTTAGCGGGGAGCGCTGAGCCCACCGTCATCTGCTCCGACAGTATGGCCGCCATCAGCGCCCTATCCAGCCCCTCCTCTCCCAACACCGACGTCCAACTCACAATGGAGTGTCTGGACCGGGCGAGCAGCTTCTGCTGCATCTCTCTCCAGTGGGTGCCGGCTCACGTGGACGTCCCCGGTAACGAAGCGGCGGACCGCGCCGCGAAAGAGGCGGCGCAGAGCGAGGTCCCCGCCGGACAGGTCTATCTCCTATCCAGCTGCTCTCGCCTGTATCAAATGCCGGATCCAGGACCCTCCCCCTTCCAAGCCGGAAACTGCTACGGCCTACGCTTCTGGCTTCGACAGACACACTGGCGGTATGGGGCGCCAAGACCGGATTCTCCTGGCACAGCTACGAGCAGGGCACTGCCGACGCCTTGCTGCATACCGGGCTATCATTCAACCTGGTTTCGACCCCACGTGTGGAAAGTGCGGCCAGGAACCACAAACACTCATCCACTGGCTCGTTGACTGCCCGGCCATGATTCGGGCCCGGGTGAAGTACCTGGGAGAGACGACCCCCTCACTTTCTATTCTTTGCGATAACCCTGTGGGTGTGGTGGCATTGGCGCGGGCCACTCTCTGAGTGGTTCACGATGCTTCTGCCGACCTCAACAACAACAACAACAGCAGCACCATAGCTCAGAATTCTGATAACTGTGGTGCTACAACTTCTGACAAGGCATGCGACACTTAAATGGTAAAAATATATAAACGCTTACATGCTCTACTGAAACCATCAGCGTCAGCAGTGCTACACTCATATTCCATGGGCACTTCACTGTAGATCCGACGGGCCTGTTTTCGGGGAAAGCTGAGGGCCAAATTTTTCACCACGCTCGGTGGCAGTTTACAGTCCTGAATCAGGTCCAGAAAAACGGCCGTCGGTGTCCCCACATTGCCCTTGGGCATTAAGGCAGGCGGCTGAAGCTCTAGCAAGTTACCCAAATCTGACTCGGTCATGCAGCGTTGCTCACTGTCGTCGTCGGCGGAGCTGGTTGAAGGCTGCGCAGAAAAGGGATCTGAAAATGAAAAAATAAATTCCACAATTTTCCAAACTGGCAAAGGAAAAATATTCTGGAGGAGCCAAATTAAATGCTTTAAACTACTAGGTAACACCAAGAGTACATAATATACACTCAGCAATTTACAGCAAAAAAGGAGAAAACTAGTTTAATCTGGGCCAGTTAAACCAAACTAGTTAAACCAAACTATCTTCAGGGGGCTTTTCATCAGCTTGCTGCTGAAGCTGAGTTAAATTAACACGGTTTTAACTGTTACTTCTACTGAGAAAGAATGCGCGACCTAAGAAATGTTAACTCAGTGTTAACTTGTTAATTCCAAGTGTAGGCCCAGAGAAAGAAAGACATACTCCAGTTTTAGTCTTAACTCTGCTGTGTCGACATGCAAGTTGGAGGAAACTATGGTTTGATCAAACTCAATCTTCTAATCTGAATGAGTTACAAGAAAATGGCGGGTACCTGTTGGATTAATTTTAGCCAGCGTAATGTAGCATTTATTTTTCATTGGCTCTCCACGGGAATCTATCCAGGGCTGTTCATGATAAAGACGACGAAATCTCTCACGATTCTCCCCAGTCAGCTTAACGACGCAGCATGTGGTTTTGGCATCCTTGCAATTTGAACCTGAAATGGAAAGTAAAAACGAGGTCAGAAAAAGAAAAACTCCCTCCAAACAACAGTCTCACACAAATGTTTAACTCAAAAGTATTCATTAAAAAATCCTTACATGTTTATCAATCAACGACAAAACCCACGATGAAGGTTTGCTATTTTTAACACATGAAATTAACCCGGGCCAGAGATTTAGTCCATATTGAGGCTTGCTAGTCTCTGACCTACACTTTAAAGGCCGAGTTTCCTTATAGATTAAAAACAGCCTCACATCAAAACTAAGCATAACAAAGGGAAAGTTTATAACAACGTTCTTCTGCTTCAACTAACCCAGACTATCGGCATTTCTAACCGACTGTCTTTCAGGTCGGTGTCGAAAATGAAAACAGAGAAACTGATCCGCTTCCACCATTCTGGAGAAGTAACGTCTCAGATCTTTACTGTGGTAATGTGGGGGAATGTTGTGCACAACAGCATAAGTAGCACCCTCATTATAATCCATAGTCTCAACAAGAGTACATAATAGAATAAGAGTATGAAACTCTTACGCTACTATGTACTAAACATGCTTGATATGCTCGGGTCACTAACTCGGGACCCCCCCGAAAGTTTCGGGGGGGGGGGTCCCACCCTACACTAATTACATGCTTTCATATAAGTGTGTGTCTGCTCGCTGATTCGCTAATTAGCTTAGGCTTACGATAGGCATTTTATTAGTAATTTTTAATTAATTAATTATAACTTTAATTAGGTTAATGTAATTAAAAAACTAATTCGACAACTTTGTAGCATTTTTTCTGCTCTTTCCAATGATATAAAAATTGTTGCACAAAACAAAAATTCGTAGGAATGTAGTCTGCAACAATTTTTATATCGTTGGAAAGAGCAGAAAAAATGCTACAAAGTTGTCGAATTAGTTTTTTAATTACATTAATCTAATTAAAGTTATAATTAATTAATTAAAAATTACTAATAAAATGCCTATCGTAAGCCTAAGCTAATTAGCGAATCAGCGAGCAGACACACACTTATATGAAAGCATGTAATTAGTGTAGGGTGGGACCCCCCCCCCGAAACTTTCGGGGGGGGGGGGGTCCCGAGTTAGTGACCCGAGCATATCAAGCATGTTTAGTACATAGTAGCGTAAGTTTCATACTCTTATTCTATTATGTACTCTTGGTCTCAACTTTCTAAATAAAAGCCTTTTCAACAGATTAGAGAGTTACATACGTGTACTGAAAGGCGGTAAACCGTTAAATACGTGAAATAAACGGAATTAATTAACACCTAAAGGTGTTCACACGGCATTCTGTCCACTTTGAACTTCTAGGCTTTCAGATGTGATTAATAATTAATTTTCAATATTCAGAAAAGGTAGCTATTGTGGAAAACAAGCCAGCTATCAGTTAATAAGCAACTAGCAGTTCTTAAATTCCAGGTACATACGTAGAAGTCTGTATGCAGAATATCCATAGAATAGTGTCCAATTTAAAATAGCTACTTTAACAGAAACCAAAATATTGACGTAGCCCCTTACAGCCTACATTTCTCAGTGCAATAATTCGAACAATTTGCAAGCAAGTGCTTACCATGATAAAAGTGCAACCTAACATAACGTCACATTACTTGTGTGTGTACTATTATTCTACACACACAAGCAAAAACTTGCCTAGGAAATCTTTTCACGTCATCTCACGAACTAACCTAGGACTTAAACTTAAGTGTCGCAGGGCAGTCGGTTGGAAAAAGGGGAGACCAACGAACTGAACTTTTATTATTAAACTACTTCAGCCGACCAGTAACTCTCAATTATGGCAATGAAATTCCAGCCACGACGGTTTTAGCTCTCACGATTTACAGCACAATAAGAAATAATGAAGCTAACCACTTTTGAACCAATATTAACTCAATTCAACCCAACTGGCAACTTAAAGATAATTCCTTTGCAATCTACAGGTGCTAGGTCCTAATCTAATCTGGTTGACGTCATCGGAATCCTATTAACTCAATTACTAGCTTCGATAATTATTAAAACAGTAGCAGATGCTAAGCTTCGAAACATTATTAATCTCACGCAATTATCTTCACCTAATCAACTAATTTGCAAAACTGTTGCCTTTTAATCACAGCTGCTTTAATCACAATAATTAGAGAAAAACAGAATCATATTGAAGTTATAAAACCACACACAGCATATATAGAAAAATAAAATTTACTTTACAAAATTAAAATCGTTGAAAATAATGCAACAACTGATCCTCACTGGTAAATAAAAATAGAACTCCGCACGCAGTAGCAAACAATTGCAAACAAACCAGAATAGAGGGTTAGGAAAAATTGAGAATGTAAAGGTTTGGTACACAGTTAGATCAGACCACCACAACTTCTCACGCGTTCTGTTCGCATTTCGAAAGAAAAGACAATTTTCAGTTGACAGATAGATATCAAATCTTATCATAGAATAGAATTCAAAACAAGGGCGCAATCAGCAGCAAAGACTGACTAATTTGTCAGACAAGAATTGGATGTCGCACAAAAAAACCGTACAAAACACAGAAATCCGGATTAATCCAGATATGTAAGACGTTTAACACAAATACAAAACAACGTTTAAAAGTTGAACCCATAATGAATAGTGACAGACAAGTCGTTTTGAAAAGAATTACTCCAATTTAAAAAGAAAGGAAAACGGATTCCATTCCAACAGAGCTTAAAATAAGTAAATAAAAATAGCAAACATGTTTTAAAAATTGAGGCAAAATTAATTATACAAAATTACATACTATAACATTAAACACACACCGAACCTCACAATCACACAGACAACTAAAAGAGAGTAGAATAAATTAATAAACACTGTCCTCCACAAAATTAAGTTGATATCAATGAGACTAAGGATAGACAATCTACCATGAACAACTACAATTCAAACAAAATCAAATTCAAAATTTGTAAAGGCAACGAATTTGAGCAGTTGACAAAACCATTTAATTGAAGAGTTTAATAGAATTCGTTTGAAAAGCCAGAAAAATTGAACAGAATGTCTTCATCACAATTTCGATTGACTTCCACCGCCATAAGTAGGATTCGCCAGCTTATACATTGCCACAACCACAGCACCGCCTATAAACAAAAAGGAAAAACCCTTAGGGAATAAAAACAATCACGGTATTGCAAATAAATATTTCTGGGTTCTCTATGAGATATAAAAATAGGGAGAGGCAAAAGGAAGCTGTCAACGCCCACTAGTGTGGCACCCAAAAGGTGAAGAAACCTATGATCAAAAATCGCTCAATTCACAGTAAGTGGCTTGACCACAAATCCGTAAAATTTGAAAAATTTTCGTACCAAAATACAAAAAATTCTAAAGTTTCGACCACAAATCAGAAAAAATTAGTCGTTCCTGACAGAGATAGCAAATGACAGAACGTCTCTTACCTATCCCAATATTGTGCTGAAGAGCGACTCGCGCATGTGGAACTTGACGTTTGCCAGCCAAACCGCGCAACTGCCAGCAAAGCTCCGCACACTGAGCAACACCTAAAATTCAAAAATAAACGAAGATACTATAGCCGCCTGAAAAGTTTAATAGTGCATGAAAATCAGAATCAATTCTCCTCACATAAAATAAGGTTTTAGATTAAAACAAAAATAAGAAATAAACATTCAAAAAATAAAAAAATCTCAATTTCAATAATATTTTCAAATTTACTCAAAGTGGTTCCAACAAGTTTCATACAAACAACGAATCAATCATTAGGTTATTTAACCCACCTGTAGCACCGATAGGATGGCCTTTGGAAATCAGTCCACCGCTAGGATTAATGACCCATTTCCCGCCATACGTATTATCACCCCGATCAATCAGCTCACCAGCCTTGCCTGTAAAATAAGCAAATAAACGGGAACATAACAAACAAAAACGAATAAAAATACAGTAAATAATAAACAAATAAATGTAATGTAGCACATATAGACACTTATACCAGTAGAAAGTAGACGAACTATTAAAACCTGATTATGTATGTAATCTGCATTATTTATTACCATTAAGAGTACATAATGTATAAGAGTGTGGCAAGAGCCACAATCTATGCAGTCAAAGCCAAAACTATGCTATGTTCGCTATCGGCTTACTTCTCCCCTCACTCCGCCCCTACAAGGGTACGGGGTCCAAACGGGGGCACGCTCACTTACTCTATGTTTATGTGCTTATGTTCGAAAACACAAGCATAGCGTATGTCTCATTTGTGTCTGTGTCATAACTTTAGAGCACAAACATAGCGGGCGAATTCACTTTGTTCACTGGGGTCCAATTTGGGGAGAAGCGAACAGAGCACAGTTTTTGCTCTGATAACAGAGAACTTGTCAGCTGTCACACTCTTATATTATGTACTCTTGTTACCATCAACTACACTTGCTGCTGCAGAAAACTACGTATATTGTCAACAGTAGCAAACATTACAACAAATCAGATCGGAACTAACCTTCAGGACACAGGCCAAGCGCTTCATAGTTGATCAGTTCGTTGGCTGAAAAGCAGTCGTGCATTTCAATGACACTGACGGATTCCGGACCCAGGCCCACGTCCTGATAGAGCTGCTGGGCTGCTGCCTTTGTCACATCATAACCTACCTGAAGCCAAAAAACATACTCTGTATTGTTCCACAGAGAAACACGAAACGGCCAATTTTGAAAAACATTTTAGACCGGATTAATCAGAAAGAAGAAGAAAGCAATCTCTAGTTTACGTGCATAATAATATAAAACTAATAATAACCATTCATTCATTCCATTCCATTTCCAACCCGAGTCAATGGCTAAAGACTGACATTTTGGGCCAACGTTACAAAACCGTTAACGGTCGGTCCAAGCGATAACACGTACAATATGAATTTGCTCTGTACGCCACAAACGAAGACAACGGCATATAGCATCAACAGCTTTTAGAACAATAAACTATTTTCACATACCAATTTCATATTTGATTTTTCATGAAATGTGGACGGGAAATCGGTTCGCATAACCATGCCCATAATTTCTACGGCCTGAGGGGCCAGGCCGGGATGCTCTCTCAGAAACTGATCACTGCAAACAATGGCGGCAGCTGAACCGTCTGATGTGGGGCTAAAAAAAATTGAGAAAAATTAAAAGCACACGTATCTGTGTATGTGGAAAAACTAATTCCAATTTTTAGCGACAACGAAAAATAAATTAAAATGTTGCATCAGACGCACCGCAAATTAAAGAAATTGAACTGCTAGTTGTTGTTTTTACTACCAGACGCTTTTTTTTTTGGCTTTGTAAACATAAAAATGTGAAAAAACTAATTATGGACGGCACCCACCCAACGAAAGTATTCAGAGACCCTTTCTTTTCGCTATGCCTATATACGATAACATGCTCACATTTGTGCAATCTACAATCAAAAAACTAAGAAAGTAAATAGGGGTTGACCAGCACTGAAGTTTGGTCAAAGGTGTGTGAATCATCCTGGAATTCAGAATCTGACTCAGGGTATAGTCGTCTCTGAACTGAGATCGTCTAAAAACCAAACAAAACAGAGTGGAGTACAGCAAATTCAAAATCTTTTCAGTTACCTGCCTGGATTTTTCCTACTGGAGGGGGGTGGGGGGCGGCCGCTCCCCACAGAAATTCGTTCCCCAGACTTGGGTCGCCCTCTCCAGGATTCGGGCCTTCCCCCCAAGAATTTTAAAGTGCCCGGAAAAATAGGGTTTCGATGCGTAAATTTTGAAAAATTTTTTCGGCTTCGCCGGATTTTTAGCTTATTTTAAGCTTA
>JASAND010026573.1:0-15053 GCA_030248195.1 Trissonchulus latispiculum
GTTGCTGTGACAGTTTATATACATTTTGTCCCTCCACAGATGTCGGGAGTCCGAGTTCCGGAGTCTCGGTGTGTCATTTGAGCCCAGGAGTTCGAGCCTGGCGGGGCAACAATTTCAGCGCATCACTGCTTTATTCCTACCAGAATTTCCTGTCGTCTTTTGTTGTGTCGCAAATCTTGCTGTCATAGTGGCTCTATACCATACAAGCAAACAACAGCAGGGGTATCCAAAAAGTGTCTCAGAACTGAACGAATTTTTTTCAAATTTTGCTTTAGATACCAGCTGGAAGTAATCAAGGCTCGATTATTCCTGTGTCAGTACTTGCCGTGCATATAAAATTGTCACATTCTATCTTTTGTGTCAGCTGAAATTTTGCAACATTTTCGAGAGACATACTTGGAAATAGACAATAAGTGAAGCAAAGCTAATCAAGTTGCAATTTAGCAGTGACACAGGAACTTCAGTGGGGTCTGGGGGCGGCAAAATCTTCGGACAAAATTGAAGATTTTTTTGAATTAAATAATAAAACCGGCAATAGAAATGTTCATTTTTGTTCTTGCATTCAATTTTTCAGTGAGGCACTGCTGAAGGGGGCCCTGCCCTGAAGTGCTTTGGCTGCCGAAGGGGCAATGCCCCCAATTTTTGCCCAAAATGTGAGGCTCCTTATTGACCTCCAAAATCGGGGCTGCCAAGGATTTTCGAGTCAGGCGTCTGGCATCTAACCAACTACCGGGGTCCCGTCACTATGGGCACTGGGCATGTGCAGGGGCATAACTACTCTAGGTCACACAACAGCGGTTTCAGGCTGCAACCACCAGCGCCTGGGACCATGTTTTCTTCTCACCGTCAGTGTCCAATTGTGAGGGAAGATGACTTGGTGACCAGTGACCAAATTTTTTGAAATTTCTTATATATGTTTCTAGAAAGAATGTTTTTAAAACCACTAAAAATAAAATACACAATTTCTGAGTATTTTTTGTATTTGAAGGCCAGAAAATTTGATTTGGCAGCATCAACATGTTATTGTGTTTTCAGGTATACCGGCTTTTCCTTTACAGGGGGGGGCCCCCCCCCCAGAAATTGTGTTCTCTCTCCCCCACACCGTCATCTTCCTCACTCTCCTTCACCCTTAAAGTACTGAAAAATAGGTTTTGAGGGCAATCTTTGAAAATTTTTCCGTCGATTTTTTACCTCATTTTCGAGTTTTTCATTTTACATTTTAAGCTTGTTCTGCTAAAAAATAGTTGGTTTTTTAAGCTCAGCTGTTAAAAATGTTATTATAGGCATTTTTCAAAACTTTTCCCCCCCCCCATCAAAATTCCGAGCCCCCCCCCTCCGCATCTGTAGGGGACTCACCTTCCTTCTCACTTTTAAATTAGAAAGCCAGAGTATGGTTTTGTAAAAATGAAAATTTTGAAAAAAAATTCTAAAAAATAATGGAATAGACAGAAATTTTTTTAACACAACCAGGTAACTTTGTTTCTTGCGTATTATCTCAGCAGCGGTGCCAGGTAGGTTTTCAGCGGCTCAAACAAGCATGTAGCGAATCTCGTAGGTTTTGCCATTTTGGGCCACTTTTCATCACACTATTACAAAAAAAAAGTGCAATTTTGTCAAAATCTCTCTCCTCACCCGGTTTTGTTGTGTCCCCCTCCTTTTTCAAAACTTCTGTACAGGTTGGCGTACGGCGGATTTGGCATATTTTGACCAAATTTCCAGAATCAAAATCGGGATTTGGGTTTTCAAGTTGCGGGAAATTGGGGCACGCTGGGTCATTGAAAACAATGTTTTTAAACCACTCTAAATGGTTGGCTGGTAGAAATCCGTGCCATGTTTTTTCTCCGCCCATGTTTTTTCCGATTTGGTGGGCAAAAACATGGACAAATCCCGCTGCCAGTTATGAAAAGTAGGGCATAAAGCTTCTGGAATACGGTTGGATTAGGTATTTTTCACGGCATGGCTCCAATATTCTAAAATGTTCCATTCAAATCCAAAGCGAAGAAAAGTTGGTGTTTGCTTCCTTCATGTTTTCTCTCCCGACTGGCAAAATTTAAAATGGGTTTTCGTCGAAAAATTTAGGCCAAATGGCCTCAACGGCCAAAATTTTTGAGGCCATCGACCCATAAATTTAGGCCATGGCTCTGCTTGCGGCCTAAAAACTCTTACTCCCTCCCCCACACCCAAACTGTACCCAAATTTTTTCAGCTAAAAATGGCTCTTCTTGGACATCAAATCGACTATTTTCGACATAAATATAATAAAAAACCAATCGTATTGTGTTTTAAAACATGTTAGCGTTTTTGACTGTTTCTAGACAATTTTTTCAGAAAATTTTTGAAAAATTGCAATTTAGCATCATTCTCCTGTTTGGACCACATTTTAGGGGGGGGGGAGGGGGGTCTGAGCTCGGCTTGGGTGGGGGAGTAGTGGAGGTCGGGTGGGGGGGGGTGGGTAAGGTTTTTTAGGCCATAGCTTAGGCCATGGCCTAAATTTATGGGTCGATGGCCTCAAAAATTTTGGCCGTTGAGGCCATTTGGCCTAAATATTTCGACGAAAACCCATTTAAATTTTATAGTCAGGGGGGGGAGAAAAACATGAATAGGGAAGCAAGCCTCCAACTTTTTCTTCGCTTGGATTTGGATCGGTTTGAGTATACCGTTATGTACCGTGGGCAAATACCTATCCAATCGTATATTCAAACTTCTCTTATACCTCACTCAGCTTTGGCAGTAACAGGATTTGTCCATGTTTTTTTTACCCGCAAATCGGGGAAAAAACATGGTGCGGAGAAAAGAAACATGGCACGGATTTCTACCAACCAACCATTTAGAGTGGTTTAAAAGCATTGTTTCAGCTGTTTTTAGCGTGCAAAACTACCTAGGCACCCTGCTAACCTCACAGAAAGCTTAAATCCCGATTTTTTGGTCGGAAGTTTGGTCAAAATGCTAAATCCGCCGTACGTAACCTGTTTGCAGGGGCGTATCCAGGATTTTGAAAAGGAGGGGGTTTTAACTAAAATTTAGTGAAAAGGAGGGGGTTTTGACAAAAATTTGCACTTTTTGTAATGGAGTAGTGATAAAAGTTAACCCAAAAGGAGGGGGTTTCAACCCCCAAAACCCTCCCCCCGGATACGCCCATGCCTGTTTGGGCATGAAACCTGCTGGGAACTGGCCATAATATGCAGAATATCACTAGAAACAAGTTATATAGTTGTGTTAAAAATTGCAATATTCCATTATTTTTTAAATTTTTTCAAAATTTTCATTTTTACCATATATACTCTGGCTTTTTCCTAGGCAAAAATTTCTGGGGGGGGGGAAGTCTGGGGGGGTCCCCCCCCCCCCGGGCGGGGGGGGGGGGCGGATTTGGGGGGGGGGGGGAAGAAAAAAGTTTTGAAAAAATGCCTAAAAATAGCTATTTTTTGCTGCTGAGCTAAAAAATTAACTATTTTTAACTTAAATTTAAGCTTAAAATAGCTAAAAAATGCTTAAAAATGGGTAAAAATCCGGCGAAGCCGGAAAAAATTTTCAAAAGTTGCCCTCAAAACCCTATTTTTCCGGGCACTTTAGGGTGGGGGGGGGTTCTGGGGGGGGAAGGCCCGAATCCTGGGGGGGGCGACCCAAGTCTGGGGGGGGGGGACGAATTTCTGGGGGGGGGCCCCACCCCCCCCCCCCCCCCTGTAGGAAAAAGCCAGTATACTTATGAAACCTGGCATGTTGATGCTGCAAATCAAATTTTCTAGCTAGAAGCTACAAAAATACTCAAAGTTGGCATATTTTGAGGTTTTTAGTGGTTTTAAAGCATTCTCTTTCCTATAGAAGCATACGCAAAAATTTTAAAATTTGGTCACTGGTCACCGTCATGTGTTCCCCGCTCTAGTGGACCCAATGTGGGGGAAAAACATGGTCAAATTTTTTACTGGGTGTTCGCAGCGGAAAACCACTATTGCAATGTGATAGAGCAAGTCAAATTATGCCCGCATGCCAATTTATAGTAGCCAAAGTTTGATAGTTGGTTAGATATAGACTTGCCAACTTTCGAAAATCCTTAGCATTTTGGCCAATTTTGGAAGGTCAACTTTGGTCAGGTGCACGGTTTTTTTTGGGCAAAATTGGGGGCATTTGCCCACTCGGCCAAAAGTTTGCCCACTCAAATTTAAATTTGCCCAGCAGTTTGCCCACTGAAAAATTGGAGCACAGAGGTAAAAGAAATGAACATTTCTATTACGGTTTTATTGCTAATTTTCAAAAAATCTTCAATTTTTTGTCCGGGGGGCTGCCGCCCCCCAGACCCCCCGCTGGGATTCCTGTGTCACTGCTAAATTGCAACTTGATTAGCTTTACTTCACTTATTGTCTATTTCCAAATATGTCTCCTCGAAATGTTGCAAAATTTGTATTTATAAAAAGATAGAATGTATTAATTTATATACGTATAGAAAAATGCAACTGCAGAATATCGAAACTATGATTCAAAACATGTGCAAAAATATCAAAATTTGAAAAATTCGTTCAGTTTCTGGGGGGCTGCGTCCCCCAGACCCCCTGCTGTTGTTTTAGCGTTTTAATATGTATAAGAACCCTGTATTGTATAAAAAACTAAGATTGTTTACGGCACAACTAAAGAAAACGACAGGAAATTCGATGGTGTGGAATAAAACTAGTGATGTGCGCTGAAACATTTGCCCGCTCCGGAGCTCCGGCCGGAGCGGGCTGTCGGAGCACCGGAGCTCCGGAGCTCCGGAGCTCCGCGGAGCTCCGACGTCTGTGGAGGTTAAAAATGTATATAAAAATTTTATTTTAAGCTAAGAAAATTATTTTTGCAATGAAGAGCAAGTCTACTCACTGCTTACTTCTATCGCTTCGCATTTTTATGTTCAGAATTTGATGCGTTTGTATACACATTTGTTCTATTTGCTAACCTGTCTTTTTGATCTGAAATGAGTTCAGACTTTGACAATTTTTCACAGAATTTATGGATGTTTGATTATGCGTTCCGTTGCATTCGTATAAAAGCCTGCATTAGTTTGCACTGCCATGTAGTTCTAATGTTTCACTATTTCAAGATTTGCTAGCTAAGTTTAAGTTGTAAGATAAGGACTCCATAAAATTCGTTACGAGAATTTCGTCAAAAACTAAATTTTTCAAATCCATAATGAATGTATTGCCAATTTAGCAATGTGGACCAGATTTGCTTTTATCCACTGCTTAGCTTTCAATAAAGTATGTATAATCATAAAAACTTTGAACGAGAAATTCTATCGGAAAATTGTTAGAAAAGAAGGGTGAGAAGAAAGCAAAGAAAACATTTGTAGGCATTGAAAGTTACGTAGAAGAATAGACTTTATCGGAAGAAGAAATAATTGGATTAATTAATGGATTAATTAATTTCAGCTAATTAAAAACTTTTATGAAAACAATTCTTAGGTCATAGTTTAGAATTACATATTTCAATTTTATCATCTGGACAAAGTTGGAAAAGTTGTCTCCAGAAAACCAATCATACAGCAGTCTTGAGAGAATAAAAAAATTAAAAATAATACGGGCACTAATTATATAATTACAGTTCTTACGCACTGTTCATGAGACTACAGCACGAAATCGTTAAAAGTGTTCAAATATTGCTTCATTACAAAACTTATGAACAATAGACCGGCTTCAAAGCCTGAAAGTGACTGCTCCGGGTACCCGGAGCTCCGGAGCTCCGGAGCTCCGGAGCAGAAGCCCGCTCCGGAGCACCGAAAATCGGAGCTCCGCTCCGGAGCTCCGTCGGAGCGGAGCTCCGGCGCACATCACTAAATAAAACACGTTATTAATTAAAGCAAAGTTGAAATTAAGGTTAAAAATCGCTTAGCAAAATTTTGTAATTTTGCCCACCGATCTCTAAATTTGCCCACTCAATCCTAAGTTTGCCCACTAAAATGCCCACTGGCCGTTTTGAAAAAAAAACCCTGGTCAGGTGCTGTACTTGTTACAGAATCAAACTTAGAAACCAATCTGGTACTGTAGGGTATACTTCTAGACTTGCTCTTTCTAATGGGCTATACTAGGCAGTTGCAACTGCTATGGTTGGGGAGTAGGCGACCATGTTTTCCCCCTTCTTTTCCGCCTTCGGCGCGAATTTATACATTTTCCTTGTATTTCTGGGCTGCGCCAGCCGCCAGCTAGTTACATTGTCTATTTGCACTTATAAATACACATTCAAGTTATAGTTTCATTTATAAATACTAGGTCGGGGAAAAAACCAACCCGCAAGTGGTGGGGAAAAAACCAACCCCCCGTTTGGGCGGTGGGGATGAGCTAGCGGGCTCAAATTTTGCATGCAAGTTGGTAGGGCCCATCCCACCTACCACACCAAATTTGAGCTAAATCGGACCACTTTTGAGCATTTTGTGACATTTTGAAAATTTTGGCATTTTTGACCCCCCCAAAAATTCAAAATTTGCCTATTTTTGAAGGCCTGTAAAAAATTATCCATAGCAGTTAGATAATAACTTTTAATACTTTCTATGAGAACAACATGTGCTCTTTCCAAAAATGTCGGTCTCGCCTTCCTGCGAAGTTTTGCAAGCTGCCAGCAGAATTTTTACAAAATGGGAAAAAAAACCAAGGGGTGGGAAAAAACCCAATTTTTGCTTTTGCTGCCAAACTCCCAAAAATGGTTCTTAGTTGCTCAAAAGTCACCCACATAGCAAGTTTAATGCGTTCTTTCACGTGAACAGCTCAAAATTGCATTTGGACTTGGCAATTTTGTGCTAGCCGGTAAAAACCTCATTTCGGCGGATCGGCTGTTTGGCTCAGCTAAAGCGGCCAAAAAGTACTCTGGGACAAAGAAATACGCGAAAAAACACTGAAACAACGTTTATTTTAATTTATTTCATCGAATTTCGAAAGATTTACAAATTTTTGCATTTTAACATATATAGAAACTGGCAAATTTGATGAAACCTAGCCAGTTGATGCTGCAAATATTGATGTTTGATTTTCTCACTTATTATACGGAATATCGCAAAAATTAGTGCAGATATGAAGTCAGCGACGCCGATTTAACCTGTTGCATGCATAAAATCGCCTATATGAGTTACCCTGACCGAATACTGGGGTTGGTTTTTTTCCCACCGGTTGGTTTTTTCCCGCCATTGGTTTTTTTACCCCGGCTAATTAACCGTTAATTACTAATTAACGACAGGGCATAGAGAGGCGATTTATATACCAAAATGACAGTCTAGACAGGGCTTGATAAGAAAATAATTTATAGCCGGATTGCTCCACTGGGTAGTTCTGCAGAGTCCAAAAAGTGACTACCTTGGTTTTTTTCCCCGACCTCTATAAAGATTTCATCGCAGAAATCCTATTTTAGTATATATGTAGTTTAACTAACTTTATTTCTATTACTTTAATTTTTTCTTTCTTTGGTTCATACTCCTATGCTCCTACCTGTTTTAATTTTCAATAAAAATTCATTAATTCATATTAAAACTGTCGTGCACTATTATTTCTGTGCTAACAAGGTTCTATTTATGCAATTTTAAGGTAAAAACGTAGTTTTTCTAGTGTGTTAAACAGTGGCGATGGCGATTTTTGTTGTTAAACAGCTATTTTTGAATATATAACGCGTGAATATATGATAACTGTAATTTTAACAATGTGTACAATAACGCACAACCTAAAAATTAACAAAATTTGGATGGCCTAAATTTTTTGGCTGATGGCCTAAAAATTTGAGTCGTTGAGGCTATTTGGCCTAAAGTTCGGCGACCAAAGAAACCCTGGGGGTGGGGGTCTAGCCTCTCCGTGGGGGGTCTCACAGGGGGTAAACTGTAGCCTGGTACACCTATATATGTATATACCGTTCGTCCGGTATAATCATAGGTGTAACGGGGATTTGGGTGGGGGGCCTCCCCCGGAATTTGAGGGGGGGCCTTTTTAGACCCCCCAAACTTCCCTCAAAAATGCCAAAAATCGCATTTTCAGCCATTGCTTATGCCGAAAAACATGCAATCATTAAGTAATTTTAACATTTAACAGTGTTTTTAAACTCGAAAGGTTGATTGCCGACATGTTTCTGAGTCCAGAATAAGGTCAATATTGAGTCTAGAAGTCCATAAAACCGTTATAAACTTGTGTTTCTCGCGATAATAAACACTTTAAGCCAAACATTTGGACTTTTTTGTAAAATGTTGCAAAATGGACCCTAAAAATACCCAACTTCTGGCCAATTTTCGCGCCTTCGGCGTGACTACTCCTCCCCCCCCCCCCCCGGTCGGTTGGGGGGGGGCGGGGGCCCCCAAAAATTTCGGGGGGCTTTGGAAAAATGGCTGGGGGGTACCCCCCCAAATTACACCTGACCTATAAGTATGCAAAAAGTAGCGGGGCAAAAACCAACGGGGGGAACATAAACCCACCCCCTCACTGGTTGCCATCATCGCAGATATTTGCAAAACTTTTCTCGCCCAACCCAGTCAAACTTGTCAAATTTTCGGATGGTTGGACCAAAAAGTAGGTGTCATTTTCAAAATGTCATAAAATTAGCAGGAGTGAACCAAATGACTTGATCTTTGCATACATATGTATAGTCAAGCTGGGAAAAAATCCACTCGAATATGTGGGGAAAAAACCCACCCCCAGTGTTTTTAATAGGATTTTAATAGCCTATCTTGAAGAGCGTCCAAAATAACCCTAGAGGCTGCATTATTGCAGCTCCTGCTGCTTCCTTGCAAATTTTTCGAAAATTTCGGTCCGTCCAAGTACGTACCAAAATTTGACAAACTTTGCCGGGCCACCATGAACAATTGAACAACTGGAAAGACCTAGACCAAAACGGATTATATGTACATGTAGGCAGTGGCGTAGATACAAAAAAATTTCAGGGGGGGGCGGTTTGGACCGAAGTCTGGGGGGGGTTAAATTTTTTATTTTTTGCTCAATGTACATTGAACTTCAATGTATGAACACTACGTACAAAATTTTTATAAGGTTCTAAGCTAAAATCTATTGTAACCGAAAGCGGCCTGCTAAAACCCAATAAGGGGTCACGGGGGCGGAGCTCCCCAGAAGTTGAGAGAATTTTTCAATTTTGCCATTAAAATGCTGTTGAAACATTGAACTCTTTGCATAGTATATATTATCAATTACCAAACAAAATTTTGTAGTTTAGTTTGATTTGCTATACGTATATTTTCGACTTCTACAATCTCGTGCGAAAACTCAGAGTACGATGCTCCCATTATGAGAACAGGGTATTCCAAGCAGCACATTTCCAGTATCCACCATTTAAGGCAATCATGTTTGCAATAATGCAGCTAATAAAACTACAAAGCTGGCAAAGCAAAGTAAAGTAAAGCAAACTAGTAAAGGTTTAGTTATATATAGTATACTAATAACTAAGTCGTGCCGAAGGCGCGAAAATTTTTGAATGAAGTACAAATGCACTAATTAATTTTTGGGGCATTTTTGTTCAATTTCTTTACGTTTATAATAAATTTAAAAGCCCGCGCTTCGCGCGGGCTTAAAATTTTTCTTCTGGCCAATTTTTGTCAGGGGGGCAAAACCATTTCGGGGGGGGGGGCGGGCGCCCCCCCCCATCTACGCTAGTGCATGTAGGGTATATATATAAGTGTTGCGCTTCACGGGTGCGACCTGGGGGTGACCTCGAGTTGGCGGGAAAAACCCACTTTTCAAAATTAAATATTTTTCTAACAGTTAGCAGGAAAGGTCACACTAATATATACATACGGTACAGCGCACGAGAAGCGTTCCACATCGTGAAATCGCAAAGTTCGCTAAGTGAACGCGATTATCGCAAACTTTGGTGAAAGTCGTGATCAAGACGGCTAAATCGACAGTTATCGCGAAAAATAATAACATTCAGCAATAATAACATCAGCATGAACATTCACGATTGATGATTGCGATTTTCACGAAACTTCGCGAAAATCGTCGAAATTTTTCGCGATATATAACTGTCGATTTAGCCGTCTTGATCACGACTTTCTCCTAAGTTCGCGAAAATTCGCGAACTTTGCGATTTCACGATGTGGAACGCTTCTCGTGCGCTGTACTGTATATGCATTTGTTTAATAGAGCCTATAGATTAAGCTGGTATATATAGGTTTTATCTGGATTCGTTCTGTTGTGGGTGCGCCGGGGGTCGAAATCGGACATGGTGCCACCATAGTTTCCCTGGAACTTTGGGTCTGAGTGGGGTAAATCTTGGCCGACCTCCGAAATGTGATGGGGGGGCTCCCCCCCCACTCTACTCCCCTCACCCCCACTTTTTTCGCCTAGAAAAAGCCCAGGTTTCTAATCATACGTATATATGTGTAAGTGTAAGTGGGGGAGGTGAGGTTTAGGGGAGGCATACATGTAGGTTACCAGTAGCGGCGCCAGGATTTTTTGAAGGAGGAGGCTCGACCCAAAAATCCGGTGGCCTTTTTTGGGAAATTCAAAATTTTTGCCAAATTTTACCTTCATTTTCCAAAAAATTCTCGAATTTTAGTAAAAAATGTTTTCGATTTTTAGCAAAATTTGCCGATTTTTCAAAAAATTTCTTAAAACACTCAAACTATGCATATAAACAGCTGAAAAATTTTTCTAGGGGGCCCGACACCCATAGGTGTACCACCTGTTTGGGGGGAGTAAAATGTCCGAATTTGGCTCGCGCGAGCCCACCAAATCCGAAATTGGGGGGGAGGGCCCCCTAAACTGGAATTTTTAGTGGGGGTGGGGGTTTTCGGCAAGCCCCCCCCCCCACTTTTTTGGGGGTCGCATCAAAAAGTGTCAAAAATTAGATTTTTGAGGTCAAATGTTCAAAAATTTTCTCAATTTTTATCTAATTTATGGATTTATAAGCTCATTTTAAGCTTAAAAACAGCGATTTTTTGCGTTTTTACCTAGAAAATGCTAATTTTTCGCTAAAAATTTCGTTATATTTTTACCTGTGGCTCGCCCCCCCCCACTTTCGAACCCCTAAAAAATGCCAGCTAAATTTTATCCAAGTTTTTTTCAGCTAAAAATGCTCCTTTCGCGATGTACAGTACATTAAACGTACTCAAAAGCTTCTGTCAATAGTTTTCGTATGCGGAAATAGGGCTTGAAATTTGACAAATTTGCGCTAAAATATGCCTAAATTAATCCAGATTGTGGTTTATAAGTGGGTTTATTACCTTTTGATTCCTATAAATAACCATCTTTAACTGTTTATATATAGCTGATTATATAGCTGATTTATGTATATATAGCAATTTTTTTTAAATTTGCAATTTTTACTTGGTTTGGACCCAATTTTAGGAGGGAGGGGTGGTTTGAGCTCGGCTTGGAGGGGGAGTAGTTGAGGGAGGGGAGGGGGGACTCACAGGGGGCAAACTGTGTATATATATCCTGGTACACCAATGGCTAAGGGCGCGAAACGCACGTTTTCAACTGTTTTATGGAGATTCTGTTTGACTCAATATATATCATAGGGGTCGCGGCAGCGACCCCTATAATATGTGTCAAAAGTCCCTGGAGACACCGTAAAATAAGTTGCGCAGAGGCTGCGCAAAATCCTGCGCAGATCCTGCGCAGATTTCATGCGCAAATTGTAGAGCACATCGAGTTTAGTATGTGTGCGAAGTTTCAGCCCCATATCACTTTCCGTTAAAAAGTTGTGCCCCGGACCGGTTATGGCGGCGATGTTTTTTTTCCCGGTTTCTCCTATTTAATGGTCGTATTGTCCTGACTTTCCGCCTCTTTCACGTAATCTGCAGCGGAGGCCGGACCTAAAGGGGTATAGGGTCTGGTAGTACCCCATGCGCCATTTAAGAATCGCTACTTTTTTGCGCCGCAGGTGCGCCACAGCGCCGCAGCGGCGCCGCAAAGTCGGCTCAGAGCGAAAAGTGACCATTTTTGTGGTCGCTGCGCAGCTCGAACGTTAAGAGCTAGAGCCGATTTCTTTTTATATTCAGAAACTACATATATTGAACTAACTAAATAGCTAAGTCTCGTTTCTCTATCACTTCCCATGCGACCACAGTGGCCGGTCAAAAATGGTGAAAATTCGAAAAAATGAAAAATCGAAATTTCTCGCTGTGTATTCAACTTAGAAAGCTCAATTCTTTCATACAAAGGTTTTCTGGCACGGCGAATTGATTCCCGTAAGCAGTTTTGCCGTCGGACCCACCCATATTGCTGGGCTGGTTCCACTTTGCTGTCGGGAGGGTCAAGTCGGTACCGACTTCCAAGAACACCATATAGGACTGTGCATAGCCTCTCAAAACTTTGTCCATAGGGGTTTTCTGGTGCGCCCAGCTCATTTCCGGTGTCCGTTTTGCCGTCCGACCCACCCATTTTACTGGGCTGGTTCCACTTTGCTGTCGGGAGGGTCAAGTCGGTACCGACTTCCAAGAACACCATATAGGACTGTGCATAGCCTCTCAAAACCTTGTCCATGGGGGTTTTCTGGTGCGCCCAGCTCATTTCCGGAGTCCGTGTTGCCGTCCGACCCACCCATTTTGCTGGACTGGCTCCACTTTGCCATTTGAAGGGTAAATCGGGTAGGGGGTCAAGTGGTCAAAAATAAGATTTTTCAAAAGTGGTCAAATTTGGTACCAAATGAAAGCGCTAAGTGAGCTGAACAACTTTTGTCATAGAATTGCATGCTCAAAGTGGCTGTAGAGTGCTGTGGTAGGGTGGGGGTGGGGACTTAGGCGATTTTGGGTCAAAAATTAAAATTTTCAAAAGTGGTCAAATTTGGTACCAAATGAAAGCCCGCATCGAACTGAGCAACTTTTGTCATAGAAGTGCGTACCTAAAGTGGCTGTAGAGGGCTGTGGTGGGGTGGGGTGGGGACTTAGGCGATTTTGGGTCAAAAATTAAAAATTTCAAAAGTGGTCAAATTTGGTACCAAATGAAAGCCCGCATCGAACTGAGCAACTTTTGTCATAGAAGTGCGTACCTAAAGTGGCTGTAGAGGGCTGTGGTGGGGTGGGGTGGGGACTTAGGCGATTTTGGGTCAAAAATTAAAATTTTCAAAAGTGGTCAAATTTGGTACCAAATGAAAGCCCGCATCGAACTGAGCAACTTTTGTCATAGAAGTGCGTACCTAAAGTGGCTGTAGAGGGGTGGGGTGGGGTGGGGACTTAGGCGATTTTGGGTCAAAAATTAAAATTTTCAAAAGTGGTCAAATTTCGAGTCAAATGAAGGCCCGCATCGAACTGAACAACTTTCGCCATAGAACCACCCACCCAAACTTGCTGTGTCGGATTTATATACTTTCTTTCTCAACCGGAGTAAACGACAGACATAGGCCCAACACACATATTATCCCCTTTTGTGCGGAGCATTTTTGTTACTTGTATATATATATATATATATATTGTCCCTATTTTGACCCAAGTTACACCTTTGTTTTTATAATGCAAACCATAGGTGTGTTAGGGGCGGGGGACCCCTACCCCCTAATGGAGCTGTCACAGACACTGCCCCTTAAAACTTTTGTCTACCCTTCACCCCCCCCCCAAAACGGCCTTCGTCTGACCCCCCCCTAAACAGTTTCAACCCCCTTCAGTTTTTAACGAAAAACCTATTTTTTGCCGACCTCCACCTCGAAAATTTTTCTTACCCCTCCCCCAAATCGACTTTTTTCGACCCCCCCCCCCTTTTTGCCAGACCCCCCTCCTTACATTTTTTCAAACCCCCACCCCCACTTTTTTCGCCAGCCACACCTATGATGCAAACAGGTGTATTCGGAAAGGGGGTTTGGAGCGTAGGTGCCTTAGTGGGGGTAAACCCCTCCCCCCCTAACAATTTTTCTACCGCTCCCCCCAAATCGGCCTTCGGCCAACCCCCGCCCCCTAAAAAATTTTCAACCCCCCTACCTGAATTATTGCAAACTTTTAGCCAAAAATTCTAAATTCTTCAAACATCAGCGAAAAATTGCTAAAATTCGCTTAGTTGCCTTAAAAATCGCTAAAAATAGCTGAAACTTGAAACAATTTTTAGTTTTTCACGAAAAACCGATTTGTCGCCGACCCCCACTCGAAATTTTTTCTTACCCCTCCTTCCAAATCCACTTTTTTGACCCCATCCCTTTTTTGCCAGACCCCTCCCTACTTTTCTGGCTTTTTCCTAGGCAAAAATTTCTGGGGGGGGAGTCTGGGGGGGGGGAAGAAAAGTTTTTAGAAAAATGTCTAAAAATAGCTATTTTTTGCTGCTGAGCTAAAATATTCACTACGTATTTTTAACTTCAATTTAAGCTTAAAATAGCTAAAAAATGCTTAAAAATAGGTAAAAATCCGCGACGCCGGAAAAAATTTTCAAAATTTGCCCTCAAAACCCTATTTTTCCGGGCACTTTAGGGTAGGGGGGGTTCTGGGGGGGAAGGCCCGAATCCTGGGGGGGGGCGACCCAAGTCTGGGGGGGAACGGATTTCTGGGCCCCCCCTGTAGGAAAAAGCCAGCTTTTTTCAAACCCCCACCCTGGCTTATTTTTACTGGGGGGAGGGCGGGGGTGGGGGCTTCCCACTCGGCAACCTCCCTCCCCCCATAACCCAAAAAATTGCCAGATTTCACCGTTTTTACCCCGAATATTCAAAAATGTTTCCGGCTTCGCCGGAATTTTAACGTAATTTTCGCTATTTTAGCGTTAAAAACACCTAAAATTAGTCATTTTTTGCGTTTGCAAATTTGCAAATTTTTTTCCAAAAATATGCCCCCCACTTTTGGTGAGCCCCCCTTATATCCCCATGGGCGTATCCAGGGGGAGGTCCAGGGGGTCCGGACCCACCCCTTTTCGAAAGATGTTTTAAATTTCTAGCTATTTTTGGCCCAAATTTGGCCATTTTTGTCAAAAAATTAGGTCCGGACCCCCCTTTCCGGGTTGGACCCCCTCCTTTTCAAAATCCTGGATATATACGCCCCTGCATATCCCCCATATAAATTTTTTGCCTTAAAATAAGCCAGCCACACCTATGGTTTGGTGGGGTTACCCACACCTCCCNAGCCTTTTTTCCAAACCTCCCCAAAATTTTGGCGTTTACCGCCCGCCCCCCCCCCNCNCCAACTAAAAATTGNGCATT
>JASAND010026574.1:0-70259 GCA_030248195.1 Trissonchulus latispiculum
ATACATTTGCTTCGAACGTTTAGTTAAGAAAGTTATATAACAATCAATCTCGCCTCTACTCCCTGTTTACAGAAACCTGTTTCCCATCGCAAAGTGAAGTCACAGCTACCACACACAGAGTAATGTATACGCTATTGAGACAGTGAGAAAAGTATTCCTGACAATATTTCCGAAAAAACAAAACCGCTAACGGCAATGTCATAAAAATTACATTTGTTTTCCTGGATTTATGGACCCTTTGTCAACTTCTCTGTCAAAAGGAGTTCGAATAAAATCTAATGCTCCGTTACTGCCAAAAGCTCCCCACTCGGTATTGATGATCATCTAAAATTTAAGTTACATGCAAGTACGTACGTATATACCTCTCCATTATGTAAGTAAATAGAATCTAAAACACTGGCTTATACAACTCTTTTGCACTTTTCCTATGTAAAGACTGTGCATATAAATCAGGTAATGCACAGTGCAGCGTGCGTATAACTGATTTATACGCACCCTACACGCTGGGAAGCCGGTCCCTAATCTAAATTGCTGTCGTGCGTGGCACTCGTGCGCTTCGCGCACTCGTGCCCCACACTCGGAGCTTCCCACACGGCGTGCGTATAAATCAGTGAATGCACGCTAAGGTGTGCTATAAAGTATACTTAATACACGATCAGCCACAAGATCACCGTTGCAGCAATACTAAACAAATTTATTCTCAGACACTCAACTCAAAACTCAAATAATATAGTCAGCTCATGCACTCTGCGCTGCGTAAAATGCACAGAGCTTTGCAAAAGTCAAAACATTACGTATATAAATGTTAAAATATTAAAATAATATAGCTAAGCTATATAACTAAGCTGAAGAAAGAGTACACTAGGGGCCAATTTCATAAAAAACTTGCAACTTGCACTTGTACTTGCACTTGCACTTGAACTGCAAGTTCAAGTTGCCAGTGTTTCATAAAATTTTTCAGGCAACTTGGCATTTTTTGGTCAGTTTACAAGTCAACTTGCGGAACTTGCAACGCAAGTGCAAGTACAAGTGCAAGTTGCAAGTAGCAAGTTGCCCGTTCTGTTCATTTTTGATTCAAGTGCTAGTTTCATTTCGTGACACGTCTTTAAATGATTATCGTACTATTTTCAATTACTGGTACTCATTATAGCTATTTTTCTATTATTCTATTCTTTGAATTCTTCACGTCGTCCAACAAAACCAAAGTATTAACACTTTGGATTTAATAAGTAAAACATTGTTCCAAAATTAAAAACACTTCTTGCAATTTCTGGAGCTCAATAAATTGTTTAAGGCTTGAGGTTTTGAATTTTTAACTATGTTTGATGTTTCCATGTAGATTTAGCTGGGAACACTGGTTGTGGGCAAAAGATTATCGATATTTGGAAATTGAGAAGGATCCCTCCCACTTCCCAAACAAAGTTCCCACCTTCCTCCATCCAAAGTTAAGTTTACCCCGGTTTATAAATCTTTAATCACCCCAATAGTTCCCCCCAAATCTTCCACAATCTTCTTTGCGATTCATTTGATTTGCCATAGCATTTTTGGCCATTTATAATGTAAATAGATAAGAAATATATATAATATATTTTGTGCGATTGTAGCAAAGTATTGCAAGAACTTTGAACTTTTTAAATGTAACCATTTTTTCTTTAATGGCCATTTTATTGCTCCAATTGGGTAAGGGCAGAGGCGGAGACCACCAAACTTTTTTGCGGTCGTTTGCAAAAAATGACTGAGCGGGCCCTCAAACATTTTCACACTTACACTTATATATCGCTGCGGGGTTAAATTTTTAAGGAGATAAAAATTGGAAAAGTGTACAATTTTTGAAAATAATTAATGAATTCTTTTGAATGATATTTTTGTATCATTGACAATGCTTTCAGGTGAATGCATTTTATATCAAAAATTTGAGAATTTAGTCTGTCAAAATCAGCCTAAACTTTTGTGGGCAGAGAGTAGGAAACACATACATCAGCAGTCTGAATCTGAAGTTTCTTCCCCTACTCCGCAAGAGGTCCAATTCGGAATAATTGTGAAATTTCATGGGACTTAACAGCACTAAAGTCTGAAAGTCTGACCAAAATGTCTTGGAACCGAACTGTGAACGCATGTCCTGAGTTTTGAGTTCAAAGTTTGAAGGACCTGAGTTTGAACCTTTGAAGTTAGTCCATATAAAGTCAATATTTTTAGAAACCTCAGGAGAATGAGAGTCCGCTAAAATCATCATATCCGGTATATAAACGGTTATCGGATACCAAATCGATAAAAACGCTTCAGATTCGGAAAGACAATGCTAATTCATTCATACTCTAGTATATTGGACCTTGGCTCAAGACATTTCCGTAAATCCGGTTACATCCGGTCCATAACCGGAGCAAAAAGTGTACAGCAAGATAGATTGGTCGTACAGTTTCGCCGATAGAATTTTTGGATTCCTCGGGTCGAAATTAGTCTGTATACAAAATTTTGTCCGATTTGAACCAAAATTGTGTGATCTATGCTCGTACCTGGTTCGAAAAAACGGGTTCTCCGGTCTGGTGCTCGGAATCGCGGACAAAAATGTTCGTTTTTGGCACAACGAATATTTGGGAGGCTACTTTCATTATGCCGGTGTAAAAGAAATTGAATATCCGGTTGATTTGAGCTTTGAAGTTTGCGATTTCATGGGCTATTATCTTATCTCAGTATCGGGAGTCAAATTATTTCATTAAAATGTTATTTTGTCTATCCCTAACAAGTATACACTGCACAGTTTACACTGCAGTTTACTTTAATGTTTCACTTTTTTCAAGATTTGGCAAATTGTAGCGCTTCTACCAGGGCTGGTGGATCAGGAAGAAACCAAGGACAAGCCCGAACGGGAGGCGTCAGGCACCCTCGTACCCACGAAACCAGGACCTAGAAGAGAGAAGGGAAGAGGGAGGTTCAGCTTTTCATTCAGGATTGAAAGTAAAGAATTGGTCCCGCCGGGGATCGAACCACGGCCCTTCTGACTCCGGAGCAGACATGCTAACCACTACACCACGGGACCATCAGCTGAACTCCCATTGCAGGCTTATCAATCTTTCCTATGCCTGCTTCCCTTACAAAATTTAAATATTATATTCCACATGAAATACTCAATATTTCTTGCAGGAATTTCATCAAATGTATACCAAACTTTTCAAATTCATGCATAAAATATATATTGCAAATTTGACAGATGTGTATTAGATTTTATTTAACCACTACGTATTTAACTTATCATGACGATGTATATAATAATCAAATTAAAATATCATATAAATCTAAGGTAACAGAATTTCGATCTGAAAGATATATTAGAAAAGATAGGTTTGATGAAAGCAAAAAACAGCTGCAGATGTTGAAAGTTTATATACATGGAATAGATTTAACGGAAATGTAATATTTAATTGAATAACTCCTGCCGCCATGAATAATAATAATAATAATAATAAATTTAAAACCTTTTACGGAATTAATTCTTAAATGTATTAGAGTTGTATTTAATTTTTTGTATATTTAGAAAATGGACAGTTTAAATTGTCTCCAGAAAAAATGGCAAAACTGAAGGTAAAAAGACAACTTGCGAAAAAACGTTCAGTGAAATTTAACTCAACTACTTGCACCGCAAGTGCAACTAGCAAGTGCAAGTACTGACCGTTTTTATGAAACAGATTTAAAGTGCAAGTGTTGTCAGGCAACTTGCAACTTGCGGACTTGCAACTTGCAGTTTAAGTGCAAGTCCGCAAGTAGCACTTGCAGTTTTATGAAACAGTTAACTTGTAACTTGCATGTGCAAGTTGCAACTAGCACATGCAAGTTGCAAGTTTTAAGTTTTATGAAATTGGCCCTAGGTCTGTCAACAAGTGTCGGCTATCAAATCCAGGTTCAGCACGCAAAGGTACAGCGAGTAAACACACAGAAACGTTAACTGAGGACAGAAATTACAGTTACTCAAAACTTGCCTCAAACTTTAGGAAAAGCTAAGACACAGTTTCCACACACTACTTCTATCAATCAATCAAAAACGACGAATTCTAAGTTTTTTATTCCCACCGGCCACCACCCCTCAGACTCTACACAGACTATATGAGTTCTTTTACCATTTTACCATAATGATGCCAATAGTTTCATTACCCGACAGCCAGCATGCAACTAAATACCTCATTATAATGTGATTCTTGCAGACGCTCTTTCAGCTAAACAGTGTCTTTAATGAAATCATAAGAATTTAAAAACAAATGAAAACAAAAACAAACGCATAAACAAAATCAGCCTAAAAAGAAAATTGAATAAAGCAACAAATAGCACTAAAATGTTGTAACATAAAACAGAAACAACTGCAACAGACCTCGTCTGGACCATCATCATCAACTTTAAGTTTTGGTATTCGTGCTAACTTTTCAGTATAGCAAGCATTTGATCCAGTGCCTTAAAAACAAAATAACCAAATGCACGTACTAATTATAATGATCTGTCAATACCCTTGTCCTATTTGTTCATAAATTCTGCCTAGCTCAAATTCAGTAATAAGATAACACCCACCTACAATAACACCGACATTGCACCGATTGTCCTTGTGGGCACAGGCCATCAAGGTTCCCACTGTGTCATTCAGCAATGCGACAACGTCGATATCCACATCCTAAATAGGGTTATCATATATTAGAGTACTTTTCAGACATTACTACTAAACAAGGAGAACTTAATTGGAGGATGGAAATTGTATTTTTACGACCATCAGATTATTTTGTTGGTCTCATTCTCATGATTCGTAAAATGAAACAACTGCGGTTGTTGCAACCTACCCTCATCGACCACACCACAAAAGATAACTGTAGAATGTGTATATACTTTACGAAAACACATTCTCTATTACATGAATAGCATTCACGCAACTGCCCACGTTAACTCTGGGTTATGCCTATGCGTAAGGGCAGAAAACAAGGGAGCACAGGTGTGGCTTTTTACGAGTTTCGCTGGATTTGCAGGAGCAGATAGCAGAAATTAGACAACTCCACCACGTTCACCCCCTTTCTCACCCCAGTAAAGTAAGCCAGCAATCGCCATCGGAAATCGGAGAACAGAGATCGCATAAATATCTGCACTTATATTCTTATATCATATAAACGACGCCCTCTCACCATTTATCTTGCAAACCGACGACCGCGCCCAAGAAAAATCCCTGAATAAGCCCAGAATACATAAACTATTAACTAACTGAGTAGGTTTTCCTAAACACTTGACAAAAAATATAAGGACAAGGTTTGCTTTACTCCACGCCTATGCACAGCTTCTTGTAGCAATCTGACAACATCTTCGCCCTCCACATTGGAGCACTTGAATCCCTTTGTCCAGGTGACCAGACGAGCAGACGTCAGCCCAGTCTGACTGCAAGGAAAGGAGAACGTGAATCCTAGAGGAAGCTTCCCATCTATGCCCTCATCCTTCATAAAGGCCGACATACATGACGCAATGTGATCGAACAACTAAAATACAAGACAGTTCTGCTAAAAACATTCTCCACCTGCAATTTAACAGGATGATGATAACAGCATCAAAGTAACCGTGGAAATGCGCTAAATATGCGGACGAGTATCTATTTTAGAATAAAGCGGCCATTCCTATCATGGGCGCACTTAGGGGGGCCGTCCCCTTAAGCCCCCCCTCCTCCGAAACCAAATTTTATTGTTCGCGCAGCGCGGACACATATTTAACAAATTTTTCATTCCCCCGGCGCGAAATTGGTTTAATTTCTACTTTATAAATACATAAAGCTTTCTAAACATTTGTATAGCAGTTTTTTACTTCTGGGGGCGCACGCCCACAGAACCCCCAAAATGGTTTGAGATCCGCCCTCCTCGAAAATATTTTTGATGTGCGTCACTGACTCCACGTCTTCAGAGACTTTGGTATGTCTTCCTTCCCCCAAAAATGTTTGCTGGCTACGCCAGAGCGGCACGGCGAGACAAGGTTTTTACTTTGACAACAATATATTAGTTCTCTATAGATACGTAGTTGGGCCCCTTTATATATTTGGGCCCAACTGTATAAGCGGACTGAAATTAAATACGTAATGTACCTGATTACCAGTTCCAACCATAATATCATGAGGTACACGAAAAATCTTTGAGCTCATCTCGGCCTTTCCAGCACCGTGAAGTTTAATCAGAAGAACTCTGAAGTTAGTTCCACCCAGGTCAAGCGCCAAGAAATTTCCTTCCTCTAAACAAACAGAAAACTTAAATAACAATGACGGATCCGACAGATACAATCAATGCGGGCATGCTTTCAAATTATATTATATTGAAATTTCAAGCCAAAAAGCCTCGTTCAGGACTATGTGAAAAGAACCTGGCTTATTTCATGGCGACTTTTTGTGGGGGGAAGCCCAAAATGGGGCCGTCACCCAAAAAAATTTATTCTACTGGGGACGGGCCCCCCATAAACACCCTTCCCTCCAAACATCGTCGCCCCGCCCAAGAAAAGTGGGTGCCCCTTTTGGTACCAAATTTTGCCCGGAATAAACGCTCAGAAGGCCAAATTTTCAAAAATTTTCAGGGTTCACCGGAGATTTTTAGTCGATTTTCGCCAATTTAATTACTAAAACCCGCTTATTTTTGGCGATTATTATAAAAATACGACAATTTTTAGCATGTTTTTAGAAAAATGTTCGGTCCCCCCCAAATGACTCGTCCCCCGAGGGCCCCAAGAAAAATTAGCTAGAATAAGCCCAACAAAATGGGGGCATTTTAGGGAACATATTTTCAAATTTTTAAGTTTTTCAAGTGTAAAAACTGCAAAAATCGCTAAAAACACGTTAGGTGGTTTTTAAGCTAAACTAGTGAAACTTTCGCTCAATAAGGTGTCAGGATTAAATTATCAAAAAGCATTAATTTTAAGTAAGTATGTACGTAAACGATATATTGTACACACCTGTTCCATTAGGCACAGAACGGACATAGGATGGCAACATTTTCACCGTGGCAGCTTCTTCATCTCGTAATCCCAGCTCCATTTCCGATTCCATGGTTGCCATTATTTTTCGTAAGCAGTCATCATCCAAAAGCAATGGTTCCATGTGTTTTTGAATCTGCAAACAAAAACAAGTATATATATATATATACAATTATATCTATATGCATGCAGCCCAATGCTATACAGTAATGGCATTGCGTTTTTACCTTAAAAATGCTAATTCTTCGCTAAAAATTTTGGCATATTTTTACCTTTGGCTCGCCCCCCCATTTCCCCCTTCCTGGGGGGGGGGCCCACTTTCAAAACCCCAAAAACTGCTAGTATAATATGTCCTTCATATCATGGCACCAAAGAACTTTTGGCCGATTCTTCAGTTTTGAGAAATCGAAGCTCAAAAATTTTTGGTCTATGTTCATTCTGATTTCTGTTAGATGTCAGCATGGCAGAAAATATCAGCTATTTTTTTGCTAGTTTTGCCAGTTTCATAAGCTTATGTGAATTTACAGATAATAGTCTTTAAAACGATGCATATGGCTCTTTCCAACTCCCAAAATTGCGAAAGTTATATCGTTTCAAAGAATCACCACAAAAGCACTGCACAAAATTTTAATCCTTCAAAAATTAATTAAAAATTTTAAAGGCCTAAATTAAAATTCTAATTCCAAGATACCACAGTTTAACATGTCAGCGTTATTTTAATGCATAATTTGTCCAGATTCATCAACGTTTGTCGAGAGATTTTTTTGGCGCACGCGAAAATATGACAACTTTTTAAATTTCCTATGTTTCACACATGAAATCTCAACTTTGAGGTGAAATTACTTGACAACCGTAACAGTTACGACTTTAATTTTAAAAACTCGTTAAAATAGACTATTTGGACATATGTGAAAATCAGCGAGATCGGAGAAAGTCGAAAAAATGGCCCAAAAATGGACCCCCCTCCTTAAGGTGGTGATTCCTTTTAGAGACATCAACTTTGAGCCATTATTACTCAACCATTACTTGGAGTTAAGAAGCCATTTTTATATCAAAATGCAGCGTTACATTTGCTGTTTCTACTGAATATAAGGAAACTAACTTTAGTTCTTGGAAATGATTTTACTGCATTTTCGAAGTAATTTAATTTTCCAAATTTTTGTAGACTAAAGTAAACCTTTTCGTGAGGCATCGGCCACATCATTCGATTCCACTATCAAATAGCTGGGGACTCTTTTTTAGTTATTATGAAACAGCTCTTCGTTGTAAAGAAATTAGCTAAAATGTATGCGCAACCTGGATTTTGCATACTTTTCCCAACTTTGGCAACCGACTACGTTAGCTAGAAAGAAGCAATAGGGACAACTAAAAAAGGGTCCCTGGGTATTTTAGTGTAAAACACGTCCAGTAAGTGGCAACCACCTGGCTTGCATGGTAAATGCTCCACCATCGCTGGAAAAAAATTGGTCATGTTTTTGCGAAAACTACATTTTCTATGATAGCAGCGTACGGGATAGCAGTTAGAAGATAATACTGTCACGGATAATCGGTCTCGACGAGACCTTCAAATTGACACCCGTACTTTAATTTTACGGCTTATGTAGCGTAAGAAATGACGGATTATTTGATTTCTGCAAAAATGACAAGTTTTCAACTCCAAAATATGAAAATCGACTATATCTCACGATAGCGAAAAGCTAGAAAGGTACTTTAAAAAGCAAAAATGTAGAGCTCAACAAGATCTTTCGAATGAATATAATCATAGCTATGCAGCTACTGTCTATTTGTCAAAAATCGGTAAAAACGGCCCTGAACGGAGACGTCGAATTTTTGAAACGGGATTGCGCGGAGGGTGTTAGAATGCTAAAAGAAATTATTTTGGAAAGTTTCATCAAATTTCATCTTGATTTGAACCGTCAATCAACAATATGTGCCCAAAAGGATTCACCACCTTAAGTGGACAGCCACCCCCCACACCACGTTCCATCTTGCATACGACATGTCAGTTGCGTCACTGTATTTTTGTGTTTGTATTGTGTTTTTGCACACTTTTTTAAAAAACACACAAAATTTAAAAAACACACGAAAAAGCACACTCAAATTTTCACCTGAAGAAGCCAATTTTTTGTCATTTTTGGCATAATTTTAAGCTTTTTCCGAAAGATTTTGTATATTTATCCTGTTTATTTATCTGTTTTTGTCGTGTTAACATAGTTGAGCATAGCATAGCAAAGCCTTCATTATCCTAAGCAACACTGCCATTAGGGACTGTATAATCAATGAAATTGTTTCAAAAGTCTGTGCATACATGGCAATAATAAAATTTACTGGCGAAAAGTACACGTTCTTAAGGTTTTGTGACCAAAATTTTCGCAATTTTTAAAAGTCTCAACGTCTGGGAGGCTTCGTCCCCCAGACACCCAATATATATATAGCGCACAGGGGCGCACTTAAGGGGGGGGCGGGGGGGGGGGGGCGCGATTCGAAGGTAGTATAAATTAAGGAGAGAAAGAGGAAAAAGGACAAAAAACCAAAAAATTTCGCGCCTTCGGCGCGAATTTTCCAGTTTTTAACGGCATATTTATTGCATTTATGAAGAAAAAGCTTGGAATGCATCCGACTTTTCGGAGAAAATTACCATTTTTGCCTAAAAATGTCAAGAATTTTAAAAAATTTTCTCAGTTCTTCAGTATGAAAATAATTAAAGATTCGAAGACCGATTTTATTGCAAAAACAAAAAATTTCTTCAACTTCTGGGGGGCTCTGCTCCCCAGACCCCCCGGTAGATGAACGACTATCTCGAAATCTTGTGCACCTGGCGAATACAAAAACTTTTTGAGACTCAACTCCCCTCTTCTAAATCCCGGGTGCGCCCTTGGTCGGCGCTAAGTTTATTCGATTTTTGTTTAATTTACGTACGCTTATTTTTGAATTTTAAACCTGGTTTTCAAAAATTTTGCCCCCAGACCCCCCAAATTTTTTTGAGGTCCGCACCCCCCCTGAAAAAATTTCCTATGTGCGCCACTGATAGCGCAAAAGGATGTCATCAGCCAAGACATTTAATGTTCAGTGCATTAAAATATTGTTTGTAAAGACTAAACAAGCAACATATGCTTTCTTTTTCTTCTGCAAGAAGCGAAAACTGCTAGATATACGTAGTTATATATAAATGCTGTAAAAACAGTTAAAAACGTGTTAATATTGCGAAAAGTGAATTTCAGGGAAAACACAGAATTTTTAAAAAAGCACACATTTTCTTAAAAAACACACTAAAAAGCACAGGTGAAATTATAAACAAAAACCCTGAGTTGCGTAGGAACATGTGGTACATGTTCAGTTGTCCTTTCCTTTCCCCTAATAATAAGCCGCTGCAATTACAAGAACACTAATATGGACCAGCTTCGCTGAACAACCCATATTCGCGAAAACTGCCCAGAGTTTCTACCGGCTGCTGCTTGCTGTTGCTATCGGCAGTTCTTCGGAAAATTGTACCATTTGTCAGCATGACCTTGCAACTATAGGTATATAGTAGTGCTCCTTATTAGACAACTTAATAATACACGTACATAATGTCAACTGCCTTTCGCATCAATTTAATACAAGATTCTGCGCTGAGAGTGCAGAAAAAACACCTTGAACACCTTTCTACCAGAACTGCATTGTTTATTTGGAATAAGCTTTAATATTTCAAAATCGTCCCGCTTGCTTTGAAAGCTGAAGAATGTAGATCTTACTCGTATGTCATGTGGAGTGGAGCATGAGTGACCGCGAATATGGGTTGTTCAGCGAAGCTGGTCCATATTAGTGCGCTTTTAACCTAGTCCTCCTGGCATTTACAACCTGTCCCTCCCGTATTAACGTTTTAAAACCTAGTCCTCTGTCCATTTACAACCGAATGTCACCCATATTGCATTTTTCATGCTCCACCGGAGCATTTTTGTTCTTGTCCTATTTCATTTTTAAGGTTCTCAGTAAAAAGCAAAAACGTTAAAGCTGTGTGAAAGAAACTTTAAAAATTCCGCCAATCATTAATCGTCAACCGAAAGTACAGAACAAAGAAGCTTGAAAAGTTCCAAGTTCTTCCCTTTTCTCTATTTTGACAGAAATCCAACATCCAGTACCCATGGCTGCAATAGTTTTAGTTGCTGTAGCATATAGCACTCTACTGCAGCGCAACCAAATGCAAACCAAGGAAACTCATAAAACACATTTTGCAATGCTCTTCCGTACTTGTATACTAAATTTCGGATAATTGCAACTTACCTGTAGCTAGTTATAGGCCGTGCTGTACTTCAGCAGCACTCTACTGCAGGGCAACCACATGCAAACTACTGTAGCTGAAGGAAACTCATAAAACACAATTTGCAATGCTCTTCCGTACTTCTTGTATACTAAATTTCGGACAATTGCAACTTACCTGTAGCTAGTTATAGACCGTGCTGTACGTCAGCAGCACTCCACTGCAGCGCAACCAGATGCAAACTTTACTGTCGGTGAAGGAAACTCATACGGCAAGATTTGCAATGCTCTGCCGCACATGTGTGCAAAAGTTCGGACGATTGCAACTTACCTGTAGTTAGTTATAGGCCGTGCTGTACTTCTGCAGCACTCCACTGCAGCGCAACCACATAGTAACATCGTAATAAGTATACGAAACGTATCTATAATAGTTTGTCATGTCCTAAACTATCTGTATGCCGAATTTCAAATACCAGTGACGAATGAATAACTTGTTATCGAAGGTGCTGTGTTTGGAGCAGCACATACAGCACGGTGGAAGCTAGAAAGTGCACCAACTAACATAGCTACAGTTCCCCCTTACTACAGACATAATTTTCACCAAGTTTCATGTTTAGCCGTTTACAGTAAGTCTACAGA
The DNA here is from genome assembly GCA_030248195.1 of Trissonchulus latispiculum. NCBI lineage: Eukaryota > Metazoa > Nematoda > Enoplea > Enoplida > Ironidae > Trissonchulus > Trissonchulus latispiculum. The sequence goes on from JASAND010026574.1 coordinate 11,845, forward strand.
CAGCGTGCTATGGTTGCTGCATAACAGTACAGCACAATAGCAGCACCGCACAGCGCTGCGACTATGCTCATCGTGTTCAGCGACCCCGATAACCCTTATATGCGTCCCACTATATATATGGCCCAAAACAGCATATTTAGGTCTATTTTTGACTATTTTCTGTGGAGTTGGGACTGGGAGTTGGGAATTTTTCCAAAATGGCCATTTGGCCGGACCAACTTTGGGCCGGCCGCCTGAACGATTCTGGCCAGATATCAAAAATCGCCCTCGTTAGGACATATAAACCCTTCCGTAGATCCTTATGCAACAAACCACGTCTCTCTAGCGTCTAGCGTCTTTGACAAAAATTGGCCATTTTTGGCCATTTTAGCGCCAAGTCCACTTTTGGCCGGCCGTACAGGTGACCGGCCGGGCCGGGCAGCGAAAAATATCAAAAAGGTTCACTTTCGGGGTATATATATATACGTTCAGAAAAACCAAACTTCACCTGCTGAAAATGCCCAGATCGTTCTAACACTGCGACAGAAAATTGCATTTTTCCAAGCGTGACTTACACGAAAAAAAAACAAACGGACCTAACTTGCCCGGAAGCGAAAATTTTCAAAGTTGGAAATTTTGACCAAAACTTTTTTGCTACTTGTAGTACTCGTCGTGTAGATTCCAACGATACCAAAATTGTCCAGTTTCGTTAAGTATTTAGCTGGCACGGAGCTTGAACGGGTCTCCAAGGGCCGCACTGAGCCTTTTACACCCATATTATAGGGGAGCGCTCTCGCGCTCCCCTATAATAAATAATACCAGTTACTATATTATTACTATTATATATATATTATTACTATCCCGCCGAACAACATATATTCGCGGATAGCGAAATTATACATGCATACGTACCAATGTTTCGATTTATATACTTTATAGTGCACAAATAATTTACAGTTCTGATACTCGAACCTTGGTATCATATACTTAGGTCTTTTCTCGTTGCTTGCCGTAGTCCAACACAACGAAATAATGTTAATTTACGTATACCTACGTACAACCTAGCTAGTCTAACCGACTACGTAAACAACATCTTCAGCGATTTTTTGAACGTTTACATTAATTTTTTACTAGACTTGACAGTTGACATTGTTCGCTCTGTATGCGACAATCAATAAGGCGAAGCGTGAAAGTCCGCGAATATGGGTTGTTCGGCGAAGCTGTGCCCATATTAATTCACTCGTCCTCTTCTGTTTTTGAACCTAGCCCCCATAAGCATTTTTAAGACTAGTCCTCTCTTGATTTTGCAACGTCACCATCACGCATACTACTTTTTCATGCTCCAGAGGAGCATTTTTATTACTTGTCCTTCTGTCATTTTAAAGGGTCCCTTTCTAACACTGAGTTAATTGATATAAGGAGCTTGAACAGTGCCACAGGTAGGGCAGAAAAGTGAAAAGTGATACCAAACTTGACCACTTTTGAATACTTTCATTTTTGACCCCCCACCACACACACCACCGGTCACTTCCATCGGTTTCGGTAATATGCCCATTGAAACGATCGTAGTCGATTTACTATATACGTATGCCCCAATCAAAATGATGAAAAACGCTGTTTTAGGGGATTTGACCGGTGGTCAGTGGGTCACATAGCCCGTAATGACCAGTGATCACTTCCGCCGATTCTGAAAATATGCTCATTGAAACGCGCATAGTCGATTTACTATGTATGCCTACAATCAAAACGCCGAAAAACGCTGTCTTAGGGGATTTGACCCTGGTCAATAGGCCACCTAACATGTAGTGACCAGTGGCCACTTCCGCCGGTTCTGAAAATATGCTCATTGAAACGAGCGTAGTCGATTTACTATACAAGAATAAAAATGCTCTGATGGAGCATGAAAAATGCAATATGGGTGACATTCGGTTGTAAATGGAAAGAGGACTAGGTTTTAAAACGTTAATATGGGAGGGGCAGGTTGTAAATGCCAGGAGGACTAGGTTAAAAGATCACTAATATGGACCAGCTTCGCTGAACAACCCATATTCGCGAAAATTGCCCAGTTTCTATCGGCTGTTTCCGGCAGTTCTTCGGAAAATTGTACGATTTGTCAGCATGGCCTGCAAGTGTAATGTAGTGGTTCTCCTTATTATACAACTTAATATATAATACACGTACACACTAGCGTAGATACGGGGGTGGGCGGGCTAGGGCGGCCGCCCTCCCCGAAATAATGGCTTTGCCCAGAAAAAGTTTGGGGGGAGGTAGGGCTTCGTTGTCAGTTGTAACAAGTCGAAAAAGTGAACCTAAGAAGACGAATTAATATGACAACTTGCAGTATAATACGCAGTGTGCATGTAGTTATTCCGCAAAAATTAAATTTTACCCCCCCCCCCAAAGTCCTAGGTCAAAACCGCCCCCCCCTGAAAATTTTTTGTACCTACGCTACTGCACGTACATGATGTCAACTGCTTTTCGCATCAACTTAATACATACAAGATTCTGCGCTAACAGTGCAAAAGAAATATCTTGAACACCTTTCTACCAGAACTGCATTGTTTATTTGAAATCAGCTTTAATATTACAAAATCGTCCCGCTCGCTTTGAAAGCTGAAGAATGTAGATCTTACTTAGTACGCATGTCATGTGGAGTGGAGCATGAGTGACCGTGAATATGGGTTGTTCAGCGAAGCTGGTCCATATTAGTGCGCTTTTAACCTAGTCCTCCTGGCATTTACAACCTGCCCCTCCCATACTAACGTTTTAAAACCTAGTCCTCTGTCCATTTACAACCGAATGTCACCCATATTGCATTTTTCATGCTCCATCGGAGCATTTTTATTCTTGTCGTATTTCATTTTTAAGGTTCCCAGTAAAAGCAAAAACGTTAAGGCTGTGTGAAATAAACTTTAAAAATTCCGCCAATCATTAATTATCAACCGAAAGTACAGAACAAAGAAGCTTGAAAAGTTCCAATTTCTTCCCTTTTCTCTTTTGACAGAAATCCAACATCCAGTATATACCCATGGCTGCAATAGTTTTAGTTACTGTATATACGTAGCATATAGCACTCTTACTCTACTGCAGCACAACCAGATCCAAACTTTACTGTAAACGTATCTATAATAGTTTGTCATGTCCTAAACTATCTGTATGCCGAATTTCAAATACCAGCGGCGAATGAATAACTTTCTATCGACTGTGCTGTGTTTGGGGCAGCACATACAGCACGGTGGAAGGTAGAGAGTGCACCAACTAACATAGCTACAGTTCCCCCTTACTTCAGACACAATTTTCACGAAGTTTCAAATGTTTAGCCGATCTACATTAAGTCTACAGACAGCGTGCTATGGTTGCTGCATAATAGTACAGCACGATAGCAGCACCGCACAGCGCTGCGTCTATGCTCATCGTGTTCAGCGCCCCCAATAACCCTTATATGCGTCCCACTAAATGGCTCAAAACAGCATATTTAGGCCTATTTTTGACTATCTTCTGTAGAGTTGGGACAGAAATTTTTCGAAAATGGCCATTTGGACCGACTAACTTTGGACCGGCCGCCAGAACGGTCCAGGACCTAAATCAAAAATCGGCCAAAGTTATGACACGCTACCCATCCCAAAGTTTCTTATGCAGCAAGCCGCGTCTCTCTAATTTGTTCCCTGAGCCCTGTGGCCGTGACACAAAATTGGCCTTTTTTGACCAAAAACGCCGTTTGGCCACTTTTGGCCGGCCGCACAGGTGGCATGCCGGGCCGGACAGCGAAAAAATATAGCGCAGGGCACATGGGACCATATCGGCATTCAGAAAATATAAACCTTTCCGGCTGAAAACGTCCACATCTTTCAAACAGCTCTGCACAAAATTGCATTTTTCCAAGCGTGACTTACACAGAAAAAAACAAACGGACCTAACTTGTCCGGAAGCGAAAATTTTCAAAGTTGAAAATTTTGACCAAAACTTTTTTGCATCGTGTTGTACTCGTCGTGTAGATTCCAACGATACCAAACTTGCCGAGTTTCGTTCAGTATTGAGCTGGCACGGTGCTCGAACGAGTCTCAAAGGGCCGCGCAGCGCCTTTTACACCCATATTATAGGGGGTCGCTCTCGATTAAACGCCGATTATATGCCCCCAATTAAAACGCCGAAAAACGCTGTCTTAGGGGATTTGACCACTGGTCAATAGGCAACCTAGCCTGTAGCGATCAGCGGTCATTTCCGCCGGTTCTGAAAATATGCTCATTGAAACGAGCGTAGTCGATTTACTATATATGCCCCCAACCAAAATGTCGAAAAAAAGCTGTTTTGGGGGTTTCACCATTGGTCAGTGGACACCATAGGCCGTAGTGACCACTGTTCACTCCCACCGGTTTCGGCAATATGCCAATTAAAACGAGCGTAGTCATTTTACTATATATGCCCCCAACCAAAATGTCGAAAAAAGCTGTTTTCGGGGGTTTGACCAGTGGTCAGTGGACAGCATAGGCCGTACTGAGTTTATAGTGAGTTTTCCCAACTTTGACCCTGGGCGAGGAACCACGGGAGCCATGCTGACCAGTGACACTTCGGGCGGTATCGGCAGTATGCTCATCGTTTTCAGCGACCCCGATTTACTATATGTATATGGGGGAGACCACCCCGAGGCCGAAAAACGCCATTTTTAGTGACTTTTAGGCCATTTCTAGTAAAAGTGGGACTTGAAAACTTTTCACCAAAACAGGTCAAAAAAGCAAAGTTTGGGCCCATCTCCTGAAAGCTGCAGAGCGAAATTAAAAAAATCCGACTCGTTACTTTGTGCGCATAGTCCGAAATATTTAACAAAATAAGCCAAACCGATCTAGCTACTAGCCTGTGAAAAAAGTTGATTTCAACCGAAGTGTCAAAATAGCGAAAGTCCGACTTTGGGGCCTTGGCACAGGGCCAAAGTTGGCCGAGTGCCAAAATGACCTTCGTTTGGTAGCATGGGGGATACTGTCTACCAACATATCATAGTAGCGTTGGACCAAAATGCCCACATCGTTCCAACACTTCGCTAGAAAATGCACTTCCAATAAGCGTTAAAAAAACAACCGCACGGTAACTCTCTCCTAGTGCAAAATTTCGAAGTTCCGAATTTTAACGAAAAGTATGGTGGTACTTGTAGTACTACTCGAGTACTTTACGATGGTAACATTTTTATCCCTCCCCGACCTCTAATTAGCTGGCACCAGGCCAACACGGTCTCCAGAGGGCCGCGCAGACGCCTTTCTACCCATATTATGTAGGGGCACTATCGCGCCCCTACATAATTATTGCAATGCTTGTACATAAATTATTTACCTAGAAGCACTAAAATACTTATCTCTACTGCACAAATCGCGGTTTGGTGACACCCTTAGAAATTAAACGACTTCTGAGGTTTTCAAAACTCGGCTAAATTTGGGGGTCTAGGTCAATTTTTGAAGATTGTGTATGTGGGGTTTGAAAATCAAATACGATTGTATATAACAATATACACACGTTTTTCGAGTTCTAACAATATGCCAAGAAAAAGTCAGTTGCTGCTGCTGGTAACTACGCACATATTGCCGACTACACAGACAAAATGCAGCCTTCCCCCATATTTATGTTCAATCACCTTTGGATTAGTCCACCCTCGAAACTGCCGCATGAAACCGTCATGGGCAATCAGCGCTTTCTTCCTTTCAATGTCTTCTTCATCTTCTTCAAAACTAGACCAAAGTTGCATTTCTTGGAATATCGAACTTGGATATAAAATAAGCTATATTATATAAAAAACCCAGTAGCAACGTTCGCTATTCACAGAATCCAAGCCGTGCAAAAGGTTACGTATAACGAATAAAACAAAAGGTTTGTATTAACGCGTATTGTACGGACATATATAGCAGCAGAACAAGAAGGTCAAAAGTATGTTATATAAATAACAACTGCTTATAATATATATATCAATGGAACATCAGTGGCAAGCTCTAAAAAATATATATATATATACGTCGTAATCATGTTAAATACAACGTTCCATATGCAATAGCCGGTTTGTTGAGAAAGGCGAGGAAGGAGCGTCGCCCCTATTCGCTGGCTCATTCATAGGCCAAAATTCAGGGGGGGGGGGCAGGGCCGCCCCGTAATCGACCTCCCCTCCCAAAAGTTGGTACCAAATTTTTCATTGAAAAATTCGCTCAGAATGCCAAATTTCAAAAATTTTGCCTCAGAATGCAGAATGCCAGAAATCCGTTCCCCCCCCAGACTTGGGTCGCCCCCCCCCCCCAGGATTCGGGTCTTCCCCTCCCAGAACCCCCCCTACCCTAAAGTGCCCGGAAAAATAGGGTTTTGAGGGCAAATTTTGAAAATTTTTTCCGGCTTCGCCGGATTTTTACCCATTTTTAAGCATTTTTTAGCTATTTTAAGCTTAAATTTAAGTTAAAAATAGTGAATTTTTAGCTCAGCAGCAAAAAATAGCTATATATTTTTAGACATTTTTCTAAAAAATTTTCTTCCCCCCCAGAAATCCGAGCCCCCCCCCCCAGACTTCCCCCCCCCAGAAATTTTTGCCTAGGAAAAAGCCAGTCTTTGTAATAATTTCGTTATAGAATTTAAAATTTTTGCTGAAATTTGATGTTTTCAAAAAATTTTCGGTCTCGGTCCGAGAGCGAGACTTTTGGGTGAGCGAGAACGAGACTGGTCAAGTCTCGGATTTTGGGCGAGACCGAGACTCCCAACCCTGAGGGGGGATCGAGGTTGTTCCAATGGCTTGCCAAAAATGGGGGTGGCATGTTTTTGAAAAATTTTGCGAATTTTTAGGTTTTTGTGCAGAAATTGCTAAAAATGACTAATTTTAGGTTTTTAATCTAAATTAGCGAAAACTTCCTTACACATACGGCGAAGCCGGAAAACGTTTTGAAAAATTAGGCAAAAATGGTAAAATTTGGCATTTTGGCAATGCATAAGGGGGGCTTCTCCTTGGGGGCCCCCCATTGATGGGTGGCATATTTTTTGGAAAATTCTGTTTGTGGGTTTTTTGTGTAAAAACCTCTAAAAATCACTAAACATTTACTAATTTTAAGTGGTTTTCAGGCTAAAATAGTCTAGTTAAACAATCTAGTTAAAAATCCTGCGAAGCCGGAAAGTTTTTGAAAAGTTAGGGTAAAAATGATGAAATTTCGCAATTATTGGGGTTATGGAAGGGAGGTCGGAATTCACGGGGAGGTCTCCTACAATGGAAGACGCTCCACCTCCGTCTCCTCCTAGTAAAGTAAGCCTGATTGTGGAGAGGCTACAATACGGGAGGTTGTGGGGCTTCGATGTAACAGTGGTTTGAGAGCGCAGGAAAACTTTTTTCGGAAAAAAATTATGGAAAAAACTGAAAACTATATATATATACGTACTGAAAATTTTTCAGACAGAAAAAATATATAGTCAGGGGGGGAAGAAAAACACAAATAGGGAAGCAAGCCCCCAACTTTTTCTTCGCTTGGATTTGGATCGATTTGAGTATACCGTTATGTACCGTGGGCAAATACCTATCTAATCGTATATTCAAACTTCTCTTATACCTCACTCAGCTTTGGCAGTAACAGGATTTGTCCATGTTTTTTACCCGCAAATCGGGGAAAAAAACATGGTGCGGGGAAAAAAACATGGCACGGATTTCTACCAACCAACCATTTAGAGTGGTTTAAAAGCATTGTTTCAGCTGTTTTTAGCGTACAAAACTACCTATGCACCCTTCTAACCTCACAGCAAGCTTAAAACCCGATTTTTTGGTCAAAATGCTAAATCCGCCGTACCTAACCTGTTTGGGCATGAAACCTGCTGGGAACTGGCCATAATATGCAGAATATCACTAGAAACAAGTTAGTTGTGTTAAAAATTGCAATATTCCATCATTTTTTAAGTTTTTTCAAAATTTTCATTTTTACCATAGAAACTTATGAAACCTGGCATATTGATGCTGCAAATCAAATTTTCGAGCTAGAAGCTTCAAAAATGCTTAAAGTTGGCATATTTTGAGGTTTTTAGTGGTTTTAAAGCATTCTCTTTCCTATAGAAGCATTAGTTACGCCTTCCTGAAGCATACGCAAAAAATTTTAAAATTTGGTCACCATGTTTTTTTCCCCGCTCTAGTGGAACCATTGTGGGGGAAAAACATGGTCAAATTTTTTTACTGGGTGTACGCAGGGGAAAACCACTATTGTCATGTGATAGAGCAAGTCAAATTATGCCCGCATGCCCATTTATAGTAGCCAAAGTTTGATAGTTGGTTAGATATAGACTTGCAAAGTTTCGAAAATCCTTAGCATTTTGGCCAATTTTGGGAGGTCAACTTTGGTCAAGTACTGTACTTCCAGAATCAAACTTAGAAACCAATCTGGTACTGTAGGGTATACTTCTAGACTTGCTCTTTCTAATGGGCTGTACTAGGCAGCTGCACCTGCTATGGTTGGGGAGTAGGCGACCATGTTTTTTTCCCCTTCTTTTCCGTCATGTTTTTCCCCCTCTGACTATATGCCTGGAAAAAGTCTAGAAAGCAGATTTTCCAGGTTTTTCCAGACATTTTCCAGATATATATATTAGGGATCGGACGGAGGTGGGTTTTTGCCTCCGGCCGGAGCCGGAGCCGGAGGCAGGTCACCTCCGGCCGGAGCCGGAGCCGGAGGTAGCCCAAAAATGACACTATATTTTAAAAACAGTTTACGGTACAGTGAAGACAATTTTTTGCATATGTGTCGATGTTGCTATATTTTGAACAGTTAAAATATTAAATCAATGCTTTATTCATTCAAATAATTTCTATAAATTTGTTCATTCAAATTTTCAATATATAGTAAAGCAAATCTGCGTAAACTTACCCATATATTTTGTTTTAATTATTAAATTGGGTAAGAGGGTTTTGGCCCCGACCTACAGCTTATATATAAATGATAGCTGTAAAGCTGTACGTATGGCAGCAAGAATTAATTAAGCAAGCAGCTTTTGTTTTTGTATATAAATAGTTCAATTTTTTATAAAAGAAGTTCAAGGGTACACGAAAATATTTGAAGTACCGATATATTTGAAAAAGGTAATACATTCCTATTAAAATGTATATACTAGCAAAAATTATGCTCTATAGGCATTTCTGTGTGTATATATATTGCAAATTCTTAATTATTATATACTTACGCATTATATATATTATTATTAAATTAAATGCTGTGTATATATATATATATATATTATTTGCCTTGATTTGGAACCATAGGAAATGTCGACGGGATGGCAAAATTACTAAGGAGAAAGATAAAATAATAATTTTCGCACTAGGAGATAATACCTCGATTTGCTAAACTTTTGAATTCAATTTTAATAACTGCTTTAAACTTTCCAGGTTAATCTACAACATACGTTATTTTCCAAATTTAACAAAATGGAAAGCCAAGTTTCTAGCATTTTGATGGAAATACAGCAGAAACTACATAGCAGTGAAATTTGAGAAAATTTGGCATCACAGAGAAAATAGAGAACTATATATTTGCCAAACTATCACAGTCCACTGTTTAAATTTTGTTTAGATAATTTAAAATTACTTTAACCTTACTTTATTACATATATCTTTAAAAAAACTCCGGCTCCGGCCACCTTGCCTCCGGCTCCGGCTAGCCGGAGCCGGAGGTGCTAACTCCGGCCGGAGCCGGAGCCGGAGCCGGATCCGATCCCTAATATATATATTATTCAGTTCTGAAAAATATCTGGAAAAAGTTTAAAAATGTCTGGAAAAAGTTTAAAAATGTCTGGAAAAAGTCTGGAAAGCAGATTTTCCATGTTTTTTCAGACATTTTCTGGGTATTTTCCAGGATCACGATGGTTCCGAATTTAGAAAATTCTCACAAAAACCCTAGAAAATGTGAAGAAACGCGCTGGAAAATTCTGTTCGCTTAATTGCTATCATAGGTGTGGTTGGCGAAAAAAGTGGGGGTTGGAATGGAATCATAGGTGTAATTGGAGGGGGGGTTTGGGGGGGGGGGGTAACCCCCCAGCCATTTTTTCAACCCCCCCCCCAGAAAATTTGGGGGGGGGGGGGGGGTACTCGCGCCGAAGGCGCGAAAATTGGGCAAAAATTAAGCATTTTTAGAGCAAATTTTGCAAAATTTTTCAAAAAAGTCCAAATTTTTGGCTTAACTTGTTTATTATCGCGAGAAGTACACGTTTATAACGGTTTTATGGTCTTCTAGACTCAATATTGACCTTATTCTGGACTCAAAAACATGTTGGCAATAAAGTTTTCGAGTTTGAAAACACTGTCCAATGTTAAAATTGCTAAATGATTTCATGTTTTTCGGCATCAGCAATGGCTGAAAATGCGATTTTTGGCATAAAAATAGAAAATTTTTTTTGGGAGGTTTGGGGGGTCTAAAAAGGCCCCCCAAAATTCCGGGGGAGGGCCCCCCAACCCAAATCCCCGTTACACCTATGAATGGAATGGGTTCGGATTAAACAAGAACGGCTCAAGGATTGACTTAAAAATAGGAAATGATGGGGCTGGCTTCACTTCTACTGGGGGGGGGGGGCATTCGGAAGGTTCCCCCCCCATTCGAGAAGCCCACCACGTAAACTCCGACCTCCCCCCATAACCCCCAAAATTGCTAAATTGTACCATTTTACCTTAAATTTTCAAAAAAATTGCTTCGCTGGATTTTTAACAAATTTAAACTATTTCAGCTTAACAAACACCTATGTAAAATTAGTCATTGTTTGGTGTTTTTTAGCAGTTTTTAACACAAAAAACCATAGGTGTGTTAGGGGGGAATGGGGGGGACCGCTCCCCCCAAATGGAGGGGTCGCCAACCCCCCCCCCTAAAAATTTTTTCCTACCCCTCCCCCCAAATCAATTTTTTCATACACCTCCCCACTAAAAAGTTACAAACCCCCTACCTAAATTTTTGAAAATTTTTAGCTAAAAATTCGAAATTATTCCAAAAAATTCCAAAAACTGGCGAAAAATTGCTAGAATTCGCATAATTAAGCTAAAAATCGTTAAAAATAGCTGTAAATTGAGAAAAATTTTTATTTTTTAACGAAAAACCGACTTTTTTCGAAATTTTTCGCCGACCCCCCCTAGAAAATTTTTCTTACCCCTCCCCCCAAATCGACTTTTCGCGACCCCCCCCCCTTTTTTCGCCAAACCCCCCTCCCTACTTTTTCTGAACCCCCACCACCACTTTTTTCGCCAGCCACACCTATGCAAAAAAACCTAAAAATTTGTGGAAAAAATATGTCCCCCATTTTCGGTGACCCCCCGTGCCCGTCCTACCCAGCCCCCTGGGTTTTAAAGAGGCGTGGTCGAACCTGAAAAAATTTTACTTTCGCCAGGGAGGGGGTGGCAACAATTTTTAACAGTGAGTTCCGTCCAGTGCTATATACTGTAGCACTGGTGACTGACGGGACTTGCAAATATTACGTACAAGCCCACGCGAGGGGGGAACATAGGTGTATATACCACCTGCTTGGGTTGGGGAGGGGGGTAGGTCCGAATTTGGCTGGCTGTCTCGCTGACCCACCAAAATCCAAAAATTTGGGAGAGAGGACCCCCCTAAACTGTAACCAAGTTTTTAGCTAAGAATGCTCCTTTTCGATGTACAGTACATAAAACGTACTCAAAAGCTTCTGTCTAAAGCAATAGTTTTCGTATGCGAAAATAGGGCTTGAAAATCGACAAATTTGTGCTAAAATATATTAAATTAGCCTAGATTGTGGTTTATAATTGCGTATATCACCTTTTAATTGCTATAAATAACCATCTTTAGCTGTTTATAGCCATTTTTTCGAATTTTTTCAAAAATTTTCAGAAATTGCAAAAAATAAAAAATTTTGTATTTGTTACTTGGTTTGTAACCTATCTTAGGGGGAGGGAGGGGGGTGAGGTTTGAGCTCGGCTTGGGGGGAGTAGTTGAGGTCACCTATATATATATATGGGGGGAGCATAGTCTCACCATGAGAGAGAATAGGAGTTGCTGCATAGGTGTAAGGTGGGGGGTTAGCCCCCCCCCCAAGCCTTTTTCAGCCCTCCCCCAAAACTTTTTGGGGGGGACGTCCCCCCAGTGCCCCCCTACTGGGGGGGGGGGGGCAGGGTTGGGAGTCTCGGTCTCGGTCTCGCCCAAAAGCCGAGACTTGGCCAGTCTCGGTCTCGGTCTCGCCTCGCTCTCGGACCGAGACCGCAAATTTTTTGAAAACATCTAATTTTGGCGAAAATTTTAAATCAATGTTATGAAACTTAACTAACGAGGTGCGGAAACCATATGTTTATGTCTTAAAGCCCCTTATACTAGATCTAAGCCTCAAAAATGATTGAAACTAATTTTAAGCTAAAAATTGCTAGTCTCGGCTCGGTCTCGGTCTCGCCCAAAAGCCGAGACTTGGCCAGTCTCGGTCTCGGTCTCGGTACCTTGGTCTCGGTCTCGTTCTCGGTCTCACTCTCGGTGAAATCTCGGTCTCGCCCAACCCTGGGGGGGAGGGGTAGTCGCGCCGAAGGCGTGAAAAATGGCCAAAAATCGGGTATTCTTAGGGTAAATTTTGAAAAAATTTTCAAAAATGTCCAAATTTTTGGCTTAAACTGTTTATTATTATGAGAAATATATACACGTTTTTAACTGTATTATGGATCTTATGATTCAATATTGACCTTATTTTGGACTTCGCAACATGTTGGCAATCAAGTTTTTGAGTTTAAAACCACTGTCTAATGATGTTAGATGTTTTTCATCATTAGAAACGGCTGAAAATGCTATTTTTGGCATAAAAATTGAAAAATTGGGGGGGGGGGGGGGGGGGGGGGGGGGGGGGGGGGGGGGGGGGGGGGGGGGGGGGGGGGGGGGGGGGGGGGGGGGGGGGGGGGGGGGGGGGGGGGGGGGGGGGGGGGGGGGGGGGGGGGGGGGGGGGGGGGGGGGGGGGGGGGGGGGGGGGGGGGGGGGGGGGGGGGGGGGGGGGGGGGGTGGGGGGGGTTGGGGGGTCTCCAGAGGGCCCCCCCAGAAAAGGTTGGAGGGGAGCCTCCCCCACCCCAAATCTCCGTTACACCTATGACTATGAGTGGCTGGTGAAAAAGATGGGGGTTTGAAAAAGAAGTAGGGGAGGCATAGGTGTGGCTGGGCAAAAAATCTGGGGGGGGGGGTCCGACGGAGGGTGGGGGGGGACCCCTCCTAAATTTTCGATTTTATGCCATTTTTGGCCAAAAATCTGGGGGGGGTTTAGCAAAAATCTGAAATCTGGAGGGGGCCGCCAAAATTTGTCATTTTGGTGGGGGGGGTCCCCCCACACGCCCCCCCTAACACACCTATGGGGGAGGGGGGTTGACGAAAAAGGGGAGGGGGAGGCGAGAAATTTCGATTTGGGGTGAGGGGTAGCAAAAATGTTTTAGGAGGGGAGGGTTGGCGACGTTTGGCCGCCAGTCCGGCCGGCCGGCCGGGTCAGAAGCAGCCGGCCGGCCGGTCTTCAGAAAAAGGACACTACTTGATATTGTCTGTTATTATAACCAGGAGAACCTAATGCATCCCTTAATGCTAAAAATTTTGCAAAATATATACACGAAAAATAGGGCAAAAATGGGACCGGCCGCATAGTTTCACCGGAAATTTTTGTGGGGGGGGGGGGGTAAACTTCGGAAATTTGATGGTCGACCCCCGAATGTGATGGGGAGTAGTACCCCCCCCCGAGCACCCCCCCCCCAATTCAGACATTAGAAAATTCAAAAAATGGCCTAAAACCCCAAACTTTTTTAATGTTTCTAACGCTTTTTTGTAGACACAAGGATTGTTTTTATCGTTTTAGGAGTTTTTACACCGTTTTAAAAACCAATTTTAAGCCAAACTTTGAGAAAAAAAAATTCAAAAAATGACCATTTTTTATCAAAATTTGGCTAACATTTTGGCCCCAAAAAGTGCTGGGGGGGGTTCGGGGGGAACCGAAAGTGGGGGGAGGGATAGTCCAAAAATGTGGGGGGGTCAAGTTGGTCGAAAATTTCGGGGACGGTCCCCCCCCCCTGGTTAAACTATGACCGGCCGGGCAACAACACTAACGCCGCTGTAGAAATAGCAGGAAGCATTATCAGGTGTTAGTGCAAGAAGAACAATGCTCGGCATCACCGATTCTACTGGAAATTTTTTTAAAAATTCAAAAATTTGAACGTTTTAAAATTTAAAAAGTTTAACCTCAATTTTTTAAAACACTGCCTCAGGTAGCACCCTACCAAAATATGAACGTATTTGGATCACTCAATAACCACCAAACCAACCACTCTGTTTTGAGGGGTGGGGATTGTGGAATAGATCCAAAGACCCATACAAAACTAGTTTTGTACGATATCGGGTTTCATATTTCATAAATATACATATACATATGCATATTTCTCGCAATAATATAATAATATATACTTTAAGCCAAAACTCATAAAGCACGTTGTTGAAATACTAAAAATACTTCCAAGCCACTTTTAAATATGTTAATTGACGAGTCTAGGCTTTCTGGATTTGACTGGATGTGTACAACGGTATTGTCTAAAACCATGTGCTTTTCAGGAAAGAGTTACATAGGAGGAATTGAATTAGTTGACTTTAATTAAATCCTTTTAAGGTGGTGATTCCCTTTGGTCACATAAAGTTTGCACCATTATTACTCGTTCATTACTTGGAGTTAAGAAGCCATTTTTATATCAAAATGTAGCTTGACATTTTCTCTTTTTAATGCATGCCATGAAACTAATGTTGCGCTTCTAAAATATTTTTAACACATTTTAGAAGAAGTATAATTTTCCAGAATTTTTGCAGACTCAAGTAAATTTTTTCGCGAGACATCGATTATGTCATTCGATACCTCCATCAAATAGCTGGGGACGATTTTTTATTTATTGTGAAATCGCTCTTCGTTATAGAAAAATAATTTGAAATGTGTGTGTAACCTGTATTTTGCCTACTTTTTCCAATTTTGTCAAGCGATTACTTTAGCTAGAAAGCAGCAATCGGGGCAACTAAAAAATCGTCCCTGGGTATATTTGTGCAGAACACATTTGTTCAGTAGCAGCACTCCAACTTGCATGGTGAATGCTCCAGAATCTTTGGAAAAAAATTGGTCGTGTTTTTGCAAACACTACATTTTTTATGATAGCAGCCTACGGGATAGCAGTTGGAAGACGATCATGCGTCGGATAATTTGTCCCTGTGAGACCTTCAGATCGACGCCCTTAGTTTGATTTTACGGCTTGCGTAGTTCAAGAAATGATGGATTATTTGGTTTTTGCAAAAATGACAAGTTTTCGACGCCAAAACAAGAAAATCGGCTATATCTTACGGTAGAGAAAAGCTAGAAACTTGCTTTAAAAAGCAAACATGTGAAGCTCAATGAGATCTTTCGAATGAATATAATCATAGCTGTACAACAACTGCCTATCTGTCAAAAATTGACAAAAACCACCCTGAACGGAGACGTCGAATTTTTGAATCGGGATTGCGCGGAGGGTGTTAGAACGCTAAAAGAACTTATTTCGGAAAGTTTCATCAAATTTCATCTTGATTTACGCCGCCAAACAACAATATGTGCCCAAAAGGAATCACCACCTTAAGGTGGTGGTATCCTTTTCTGCAGGGCTTTTGTGCTGATTTTTTGAAACGGTATAACTTTCGCAATTTTGGGAGCTGCAAAACGCTTTACACATCGTTTTAAAGCTTATTATCTGTACATTCACATGAGCTTAGAGAACTGGCAAAATTAGCAAAAAAATAGCAGAAATTTTCTGACAAGCTGACATCTAACAGGATGACTATAGACCAAAAATTTTTGAACATCGATTTCTCAAAACTGAAGAATCGGCCAAAAGTTCTTTTTGTGCCATGATATGAAGGACATATGGGCCGAGGGACGTTTTTTTGGATTTGGCTCAGCAGGTCTTAATGTTCGAGAAAATCGGCCAAATGCACAGTAACACGAAATTTCGCAACTTCGCATTGAGTTTTCTTGCTACTCGATATGTTTTAGCCCAAACCAAGAAAAACGCCCCTCGCAGAAAATCTCCGGAATCCGTCGAGTAGTTTTTGAGAAATCGATGTTCGAAACAAAATAATCGCAGTTTTGCCAAAATGGTTTTTCGGCCAAATCTCTAGCTGAAAGCAATAAAGTCCGGCTAATAGGTATTCATAAAATGTGCATTTGGACGATGTATCGATTGAGTATAACTAAGCCAATTTTGTCCTTAACATGTGGCAGTAATTTTGAAAAAACTGATTTCCTCGAAAATGGCCATTTGTTGACCCAAAAAACAGTTTTTTGCTTATACTGACTTTACTACTGGAGATAGCTCAAAGGTTGTAAGAGCAAAAATGTTCATTTTCGAGTCCTCTTTCCAGCCATACCAACCAATTCCGTGTTTTGTCTACCTTCTGGGAGCTTAAGGCCAAAACCCAAAACTTTCTTATCTTTCGGCCTAAGGGACTCGTCCTAAAATGTTAAAGAGCACGGAAATAGGTTATTTCATAAGTTTTAGCCCTTTCCGTAAAGGATTAAAGCCGTAGGAGTCAAAAATACCCGAAAAGAAACCAGCACCTTAACAAAACATTTTTAAAAATTTAAATAGCTTCCGTGGAGTTAAGCTAATTAATGGAATAATTACTTAATTTTAATTATAATCGAAGTTAATCTACTCAATCCTGAACAAGCCACAAGTACAATAGTAGAAAGGATGGCCTAAACCAGGAACGGTGGCACAGTGCAAATCTTCCCCAGTGCAATTCTTCCAATGCAATTTAATTTAGGTACCGGGCCTGGGTCTATTTGCAGGAGCATTCAGCATTTCCAGGAAGAGAAACAGGAGTCTAATTTCAGGAACCAAAACAAGTACAAGGACGATGACCTCGCTTCATAATGGGACCAAGACAGTCCACTCACTTTTTAAATTGTAGTTAAATTAACTCACTTGAAGTGTCCTTTTGTAGAATGTAGACATTCGATAAAGATAATTTGATTTCAAGTAAAGATTGCAAGAATTCGTGTTCGAGTGTTTAAATGTCTGATTATCCTACGGCTTAACCGCTAACCAACTAGAATGAGATAACAACAGCCCTAACTAAATGTCACGAATTTACTTTTATATGGACAAATACACAATCGAACAAAATCCAAGGATATCAAAAATGTTCATAAGAATATGTAATGAAGTGAGCGAGATCCAAGACACGATCCGCTCTAACCTTTAAACTGTCAATTACACAGAAGGTCAGCTCGTCTGTTCGCAATGAAGCAGACTTAAGCATCAGATCTCTGAAAGGTGGTGTTCCAAAATCAAAGATTCTCTGCGGCCAGCCTTGGTATGGGTCTTTGTCAGTGAGTTCGTTTGAGGCTCCTGGTTTCCAATTCGTCAGCAAGCGGGGTCAGCACTTGATTCTCGTTGATAGCACAGGATTTGGGATGACGTATGCAGCTATTTCTTTGGTTCCAGAAACTTACTTCTGCTGATTCCGTCCTGGACGTCTGTGATCACTGGGTAGACGGTAAACGCACCGTAGTAGAAGGGAAACCCTCCTTTGTTTGCTTATAATAAGACTGGACGGTAAACGCACCGTAGCTGAAGGCAAACGCGCCTTTATTCGCTTAGAATAAGACTCGATAACTAGCACACAAGTGATTTAATGAAAGCGGTACAATTATAATAATTACAGTTTGCGTGTTCAAAGCGATAACTACTACAATACCAACGGTTAAAATACGATATAGTGTGATACCGTACAAATTTACTGTACCAGAGTTGCCAGATATTTCCCGTTAGGTTATTATTAATATTATTCCAATTTGGAATAATATTACCAACTTTGACTAAGTTATTGGGGACAAGGTCGATACTCTTAACACCTTTTACACCCTTCTAATCTACTGACTCTTTCTATCTCAAGTTCCCTATATGCTGTGTGTTACCCTATATGTTCGTGCTTTGTTACTTTTTATAGGTACCCTTACAATAGGACTGTCAAACTGGTATCACAATAAACTAAATTACTAACTGTTAACCTAGGGTCAGTCTTTGGGTAAGCCCCTGAAAGTCGGTCACCGCTTTCGCTCCGATACTCAGTTCAGGGATGCTATGTGGGACAAAATTTAAGGAGATCGAAACAGTTGGGAGTTTGGGAAGTCCTTCCTTACTTATTCCTAATTAATGAAAATTAACACAAAGTACAAAGTTCAAAGATGGATGCTTCTTGGGTTCTTCTGTTATCAAGATGCTATGAACTCCTGGCTGCTACCTAAGCTCAAGCCAGAGACAGCGGGGACTAGGCCCCGGAGATGAAGAGGTTGAACTGGGTAAGGTTACACATTTTCCGAATCAAATTAGGGAGTGATTTCCGAATGTCAAAGTCCACTTTACAGTTTGCCCAATTGATGTCAAGCGCTGGTCTCGACCTCGTCTCTGCCCAGCACTAAATAGGTACTTGAAGAGACCTTTTATGTGCTGCTCCCCGCGGTCCGCTGAATGGCAGGCAGACAAGAGGCGGAGAGACAAAGGTCACGGACAGAAAACATGACCCCCAAGCAGTTCTGACGTGCGGTTATTGGCCCCTTAGCCCAACGCTAAGGCGACCGCAGTCACACTCAAGGCAATCGAGATCTTAGACACAGATAGGGATTGCCCTCCGCAAATCAATAGTGACTAGGATGGCTGAAAACTATATACCCGCTCGGAAGGTGGGTGACAAAAAATGGAGTATCAAGAAGAAAAAGAAGAAGAAGCTAAGAAAGGAGGGAGAGTGGGCGGGAACGGCCGAGCACTCAAATAGGATAGTAGGAAAATCTGCCAATGCTTTGGACAATATAATGTTTTAAGCCTATGTATATATCAGTTCTACAAAACGCCTTAAGCGTAATTGAAAAGAGGCAGCCGACACAGGGGACCTTTTTCACCCCCCGCGCCTTTTCCTCTTCTCAACCCGCCTCAAGCACAGCACAAATCACAAAGTTGTAAGCCATTAACTTGGAACAATAATAACTGGAATAATTCACTTAGCTTTTATCTCCACATACTGCAAATGCTACCATCCATTTCCTGTATTATTAATTCTGTATGCCTCCAAGCTTTCCATAGCGGCTCAGTTCCCGATTTTACCACAGGGTTACTCTGCTACCTCAAAAACAGAATAATTATAAAATCAAATCATGATTCGTGTTCACTAGAAGTATAAAAGACAAGTCACCGGGAGATCCCTATCACTGTTTATTTTCATGGAAGAGTCAGTTTACTGTTAATTATTACCTACACGTTAAAAAACCTAGGCCCAAGGTTTTTAAATTTCTGAATCCCCATAAATCAATAAACTAAAGTCAGTGCAGCATTCTTAAAACTTATCTTTAGAGCAGCCTTTTTCAAGCACGTAGAGGGTCCAATCAGCCGAGTTTCTTATTTTGGCGTTGAAAACGTGTCCACATACTCTGATCTCGACCTTAGTTATGCTCTAAGTCCACAAGGTACCTACAGTGATGTGGGATATTATCCATTGTATGCGTAAACTACACTGCGCAACAGCGCAGCAGTGTGGCGCAGAAGCGCATTGTTCTCATAACGTTAGCGCAACAGTACGTTTAAATTATTGAATGTCCAAGAATTCAAATGTTTACTTATGCGTGAATGATAAAACTGATTTCTTTTCTGGGCTAGCTACAGCAGTAGTTTTGCAACTATAAAAGGAAGCTTCGCGAAGAGTTTAGTTAGTTGTTAGTTGTTAGTTGAGTGGGCTTGGTTGTGGAGTAGCGTTTGAATCCGGTTGGGTAGGTTCCCGAAAGTTAGAGTTGGGCTCTCCAGTTCAATAATTTTACTGTCTTTGTTCTTTTTGTCTTTGCGCGAATTATTCGGAAATGGTTTTTCGTTGTTTCATGTGAAGTCTAGTTGTGTATGGAACTCAAAGTAAAGTCACGTTATGGTTTTTCTTCTTTTCTAAGTTATCTTAGGGCTCTCTTTTATATTCGAATCCATCAGTTGCTCTACATTCTCCGAGAGATTCTATATCTAGGCATCACACACCGAGCACGAACCGAGCAATCGTTTATTATAAAGTATTCTTTTTACTAGGCAAGTTACATGACTTTCCTACAGTGATTAGGCTCCGCAAATGTCTGTCTGATAGGTCCAAAAATCAGCTCTGGGATTGCTTCCGGATCCAACAATCAACCAACTACTGATACTGATAATTCAAAAACTTCCACTGACTGATCCAAGTCCGACTAGTTCACTGACTCCGATTCCGAACTGGAGACGATCCGCGCACCTGAATCAAATGGGTTAAAACCCATTAGTACAAGTTTACGGTGCGGGAATCGAACCCAGCAACCATTACTCGTTCTTTTGCTTTCCATGCCCAAAATGTGCATTTTGGGCCCCATTTGAACTTGCGAAATGATGAAATGACTGAAAATCGTTGGTTATTGCTTCTTTGACAATATTAACCGTTTCTGGTAACTGCTTGTCACCAACTAGACCTTCTGGGCCATTTTAGGTTTCAACTTGTTAAATTTGACTACACTTGATGTAATTCTTTGCGTGGACAAAATGACTAGTGATGCTTTCATTTTGGGATCCACCTTAGGTCTTAATGAGCTTGCAATTGGACGAAACAATCCCAAAACCGCGTCAAAATTCGCTATTCGCGCCCTATTTGAGAATCTCGCTTGTTTCTTCCCTTTTCTTGCGCGAACCGGGCCGTCTGGCCTGTTTTAGACTAATACAAACGGATTCTGACAGAAGTTCACAGGTTCGCTTGAACAGACAAAAATGACGGGACGAAACTTGTATTTTTTGGCCTGATTCTGGCCCAGTTTCGCTGATTTGTCACGGGAAGCAGGCTTGCTCCCCGTGACCCGCTGCCAACCTTAAACATGAACAAACTTGGCGTTTTTAGATGAATTTCTACTGTTGGAAGATGGTCAAATACTGTGTGCTTTTGTCATGTATGAGGCAGGATAGTAACATTAATCTCCTGACTGACAGCAAGTCTTGCTCATTTGCATATCTTGCCTGTTTCTATGCAAATTAAGAATGCATCTTATAAGGTGTCACTGTGGTTACATTCTCACTTCATTGTTTATTATTCTGACCGTTTCCTGCGTCCCTTTTCGACCACCTATTTTGGCTGTCTACCCAACCCTCCCCCCACCATACCTTCTGCATTTCGACTGTTTCAGAACATGAGTGATGACGACACTCAGCGGCAACAGCTGCATGAACTCATAGAGCAAATCAGCCGGTCCAAGCAGGCTGTGCCTGAACCGTCAACTTGTCAGGGCGATCCCCCGCCCACTACTTCTTCGCACAAAACTCGCCACCACAAGTCCAAGCAAGCTCGCTGCTACTCTAGCTCCTCCACCGCCTCTAGCACTGATGACTCTAGCAGTTCTAGTTCGACGGATTCCAGTAGCAAAAAGAAGCGGAAGAAACGCACAAAGCCCAGTAAACTGCCGAAGGCTTCGGATACTAAATTTAACTATCCTAGCTCTCAAATGCAGTATGAGGTCTGTTTGCTCTTTAATTCTTTTACTCCTACTAAATACTTTATTTCTTCCGTGTTCTATTTACTACTTTATTAACTTTCTCTATAACTGCCCTCGGCAATGCCTTTACGCTTATTGACAGGGTTTTTTTCTTTTATTCTGAATGCAGTTATGTCACAGTTTTATTTTTCCAGATCAACGAGGAAGTCCTATTCTTGCTCCACGGCGCCAAGAAAAAGATGAAATCCAAAAAAGCGAAACGACTGGTTCGGAAGGCTGCCTCCAAGCTTGCCGATCGTCAGCAGACTCTGCTGATTGGCAACTCCTATGGTTGGGACGTGGTCCGCGCCATGGATAAAAGCAGTATCCTGAAATCGCTCCCTCCGGACAAGATGAAAACCCTTCAGAATGCCATCAAAGTGGTTAAGCCCAACCTTTCGTCAGCGTCTCAGCCGCCCAACCCGCCCTTTCGGCAGAGGGGAGCAGGCAACAGGGCAGCTCTGCTCCCCGGAAACCTTGGGAAATTCCCACGTAGCGGAAACGGCGCCGGGAAGTGCTTTGGCTGCGGAGCCTATGGTCATTTCAAACCACAATGCCCGTTCAATCCCTCTGGCTCCTGCACCGCCCCGCCGGCGGACGCCAGTCCTGTCCCAGAACCAAGCTTCAGCGGCACCACCTGAACAGTCTCAAGATGACATCGTCAAAGGTAATTTTAACATTGAAACATTGATTTCGCTACATGCCACTAATGCAGAGAACGGGATCTTTAGTGGGAATCTTAAAAACTGTAAACCTTTCTGGGAATCATTAAATGTGCATCCTATTATTCTCTACTGCCTCAGAGTTGAGGTGGCAAAAGCATCATTATCGCTACATTTTGGTTGCGATAATTGCTATTTATTACAGTTAACCTAACTACTACCTATCTACTTGCATGCATTAAATTACTGAAACCTACGTAATGCTAATCGAGAGTTAATGCTGTTGGCTGTTTGACTTAGAATTCTACGATTAAACAATTATCCTGCTTACATGAATTACTTAATCAGAAGGTAAAACTAATAGGCTGCTTTGTGGGTGAGTTTTTGCATATAATTAATTTTAACTAGTTTCTGCCAAAAATGCAAAAACTCACTCACTCACTGTCTCAGCAGCCATTCGACGCAGTCCCTACTTACCGACCTACCGACTTACCGAACTACTTCTACAGCTAAATTCCTACCTATCTAAAGCCCATAGGGGACGTCCCGAACCGCTATTCGATCCGGTCCTGGCAACCCCGGCAGCCAGGCGAGTGGAAGTCGCGCGTACTACCACCCTTTCACTCGGGCATGTTCTAAATTTGTTCAAAACTAATATATAAGTTTGAGGATTTTGATGAACGCAAACCCGAGTGAAAGTGGTATCAGTTTGTGGGGCTCGAAAAACTGAAGATTTTTTGTGCTTACAGCACCAAACCTGGACTGTACCAAAGAAGAATCCTGCCTTCTTTGAGAAGGGGAGAAAAAGGGGTTGCCATTTCGCATCCCGGGGCGGGGGCCGGGGGCACCACATCCCAGGAAGTTCCACCTTTCCACCACATTGAGGCGACAACATCAGACAGGTGCAATGATGATCAGCTTCCCCATAGACAGAACTCAGTAGGACCCGGCTAAGATAAGCTTGGACTACCAATCCAATTGTGGTCCCAAAACGCACGGTGTCCTTTCACCTACGTAGCATTAACATGTTTGGAATGGCAACTAGCTACTTCCCTTCAAGCTTATAAAAGACAGTCAAGGATATATTTCATTTGGTCTCATCTGTCCAGTGGCTGGCAGAGACGGATAGTGTGTTCAGAGACGCAACTAATTTATTTTTTGAAGTTCTTCTATTGGAAAAAGCCAAGTTCAGCTTGTTTTCAGTACAATGGTTCATTGCTAATGTTAGAGTTGGACTGGTTCCACTTTCTAATTCAGCCACATCATATTTTTGGACTACATATGTATTTTGTTTTGGACTGGAATGTAGAGCCGCTTCTTTCTCTAAAATAGTTCCAACATTTGGCTTGAATTCCTGCTACATATCGATATTTTATTTAAATTGTGAAATTTGAAAGCGCATAAAAATCTGTGTCTGTCACATTAAGTTCAGCTTTGATTACACAGTATAAAGTCCTATATGCTCATTTCCTCAGAATATTTGCCCTGGTTAGAATTCAGAGAAGTTGGCCAACGCCAGTCACTGTTCCGAACGAACTTCTTGGAAAAGGTACCTAAGAAGAAGCAAGTTTTGAAGAGGCTGCTGATTGGCAATCCTTTTGGCTAATGTCTGAAGCACTGTTGGCTTTTGCATTAATTATGGCGTCCTCGTTCAGAGGTACTCAGATTCCACACTATACGTTTAGGATAACTTCATCTTCATGAGACTGACTTTTTATACCTACATTATATAACGTTGCAACTGAAATCTAATGCTTACAATTGTACCGGTTAATGGGACTTGACCCCGATTTCATTCGGATATACAGAGGTTGTATTAGCCGCTATTCGTCTGATTTGTGATTGTTTATTCATAGCATCGTTTTTGAGGAGAGAGTTCTAGTTGTCTCAGGCACCAGAAATTAACTTTTCTTGCTAAGTCGAAAAATCTAGTAAAGCAGGAGGAGGGCAAATGTCAAACCAACATATATACGAATAGATATGATAGTACTTATGATGTCCGCGCTCCGTACCACAAGACATTTAGAATTTCTGCCTAGATCACAGATTTTAGATTATGTGATAAAAGTTGATACTGAACTTAAGTCTATTAAGTCTAAGATAAATTTGGATTATCCAGAAGATGCTAGTGCTTATACAGAAGCTCTGGCAGCCAGACAGATATAATTCCAGTTCTGTCTTGGGATCAACTTTGGTTAGGTTTAAAACACGAACAGATAAGACTCTACGGCAAGAGCCCTTTATGATGAGGTAAGCTTGCAATTGTATGTTAGCTCGATTGGTCAGCCTGTAAGCACTGTGAAGGGGGTTGAATTAAGAACGCCCCAATCTTCATTTCTGTCAATGTATGTGAGTGATGTATTTGCTTTGTTGTTTTGCTATACATCGCAGCTCGTAGTTAGTACCAGTATAAAATACAACACGTAATTTTTGGCTTCCGCACGCCCCCTTAAAAGAATTAGTTGCTTGATTTTGGGTTTTACATTTGTTTACAGATTGTAGCTTGAAAGCTTGAATAAAACTGGTCCGTTAAAACTAAGACAAATGTTAAATCGATTAAATAAAAACTTGAAAATGCAATATTTCATTTGGTTATATTTGAGGAGAGCACAAAAGTTTTGTTTGGGTGATGGTTGGGAAAGACCTCTGCTCATTATAAGCAGATAATTTTTCTCTGTTTATTTTGGCATTCTCGTCACTCTTCTTCTTCTTCTTCTTCAAAGCTGGCCCATTTTTGACGCCACGAGTTCACAGAAATAGAGAGAAAGGGTACTGGGAAGTTGTGAAGGTTATTTTCTTTTCAAGTTTGAATTTTATCTGCCTCATCAATAAGGATTAAGACGGGTGAATAAGTATGGAGCCTAAAGGACACTCAAACATTCACCATCTTTCAGCTTAAAACCGGCTTTAAATTGGACAACTTTTTATGGGAAATGGCCA
Organism: Trissonchulus latispiculum; assembly: GCA_030248195.1. Classification (NCBI taxonomy): domain Eukaryota; kingdom Metazoa; phylum Nematoda; class Enoplea; order Enoplida; family Ironidae; genus Trissonchulus; species Trissonchulus latispiculum. The sequence goes on from JASAND010026574.1 coordinate 36,954, forward strand.
TTTTGGAAAGGTTTTTAGGGAAACTGTGGGGCCTTGATGTCTTTAGGGTAGCTCCTTTTTAATGAATGTACAAGTAAGCTTAAGTAGTATTTTGGACTGTTATTTATGCAGGTCTTGCTTGATTTTGTCGGCTTCTGCAAATTACTCTACAATTTTTGTGGCATTAAGATCGGAGGGTAATTGGACTAGTCTTTTTTAAATTCGATGGCTAGTGTGCCTTCCTATGCTAGGAGTTGGGTTGGAACTCTTGTTTCTTTTTACGTATTATATGCACCTTGTTCTAATTCTTCAGGAATAAAGGTAACTGCTCTATGAATAGCAATTAACTTATTAATCCAGAACCAAAAAACTGCATGAATTACAAACTTCTGAAAGGTTATATCTTAATAAACGAACGTTCATTTTGTTTTGTTAAGTTGATTGATTGCTGTTGTATTTTTCGCTAAACCAGCGTTTTCTGTTTGTCAGTTGTTGTTGCTTCATAAAGCTGTTTTTGTTGCTTCAATAAAGCCTATCCGAAAGTTTCTTCTTTAAAATGTTATCAGTTTCACAATTCCTTTTGCAAATTCGTTCAAGTCCATTAAATTTCAGAATATTGAAAACTGATGAGTTTCATTCCTTAATTCCGGTCTGGCTTTTCTGTTGAAAGATGAAATAATTAGATTTCTGAGAAAACATTTTAGTTTTGTGGTTGTAAATAAATTACAAGTCCTTATGAGATAAAGTCTAATTCTAATGCGATACGTCTATTCCCCATCCATGTCCAGGGAAACTCAATTTAAGCTGAGCTATGTAAGTCCTTTCATTTCAAGACCTTCAGAAATTAGAGCTAAACCTGTTGTTAGTGTACTGGTATACTCAACCGTCTAGCGTTCTTGCATTTTTTGTAATTAATGCTATAGCGGATGGATCGATGTTATCAGCGCCTAAACTGCTAAACTCTGGTAAATTGCTATCCCTGATTATCTCTGCTATGTTTAACACATTAATTCATCCCTGGTTAGCGACTAAGCGAGAGTTTCGGTGTTGATAACATATGCTGAAAATCTACGTTAGTGATCCCTGAACTCATTTCCATTTAGAAAGCGAAAAATGTATCTTACGGCTTGAAGGTTTCAATTGAAAAGGAGCGATATTCACATCAAATCGAATACATTTCTAACAAGTAGGCCCCAAAAGGGGCAATATTCCTTTGTAGACCTGTTTTTATTCAATTGCAAAATTGGATTTGTCGGAAGGCTCTTTAAGCGTTAGAAGCTGCTGGTTCGGTTTACAATTTCACTTGACTTAACTAATCTCAGCTTAATTCTTTTAGTATCGAACTACTGTTATCATTTGAAATATCTCACTAAATGTTTTGCTGTCTTATCAGACCAGACTTCAGCATAGCGCAATACAATCAGTTAACATCATTGGGTTCAACAGTACAGCTGACAAACTTACATTCGTTCTTCCAAATAAAAAGGAAACAAAAGTTTTTGCACAAAACTTCTATTACTTTCATTCCGCTGCTTAATTTTTCCCCAATTCTCAGTGAACTCTATGGTCATCAGGGAGTGTAGGCCTATGCTTGCCTTGCCATGATTGGCCTGAACTTGTGATGTCCAGCGCAAGCTAGTACCTTATTTCATTGCCTAATGCACCATGTGTAGCTCCCAAGCTACACTAGTGCTCAAAAATCTGCAATCGTTTAGATTGCTGACAGCCAAAGACTGCGCGAAGGCTCTCAGTTCTGCCGCTTAAATAGGCTCCAAAACCTAATTTGCATAATCCGAATGCAAAAAAATCTGACCTAAGCTAGCCCTATGTTGAAGATAGGGCTTCTGAATGGAGAAATGACTCACCATGCACTAAACATACTAATTTCCTTTTTATACATTCCTGCTCCAGCAGGAATAAAAATTGTTGCATTAAACCATTACATATAAATAGATAATTTATCTCAATTTTGTCTTATATTGTTTAGGGTCAAAATTCTAGCAGCATCTGATAAGAAGAAAGCTCAAGCTGGTTACTCATCGCAAACAAACCTTTAACTTATTCTATTTGAATCAAAGCATGGAATATAGATTGAAACAAAAATTGGCAGTGGCAGTAGCTGAGCGGTTTTTCGTATGAAATTGAGTACAAGCCTTCAGCTCAATGCAATGCCGACTGTTTTTATACCGTCTTCCCGATCCATAAGACCCAATATTTAATATCTTTAGATTAATAGCTTGACAATTAATTTTCCTGTTAGCCGAATTAATGCGCTTTTAAGGGGGATGTCGCCGGTACCAAATTTATAGGCAGCGATTTCACTCATTCTTGGGTATACTATACCTCCATATGTGTAAAAAACAAGACAAATTTTTCGAGTTCTGGGCCCAGTTTCATAAAAAACCGTCTCGAGTTCTCGAGTTCTCAAGTTCTCGAGTAGCCTGTTTTCAGTGACAGCAACCTCTTCTGTATATTAAAAATTATTTGTAAAAGTAACTACGGAAAATTTTATAGTGATTTATTCAGTCAATTATGCAAGTTATTGACTGAATATTATCAAGTCAATTATTGAAGCAGGAAGAAAAAATTCACAAATTTAGATTTTCAAAAATTTCTCGAGTAGGTCTCAGGTTGGCGAAATTTTCTCTGGTCGAAATTGACCAGCGAACTTGACTCGAGAACTCGAGAACTTTTTCAGCGTTATTTTCAATGCGACTTGCGGATCTCGAAAACTTTCAGCGTAGTTTAGCTACTAGACTCGAGAACTCGAGAACATTTTTATGAAACTGGCCCCAGGATCAATCCAGTTTCGAGATGTCGCGGTTCAAATCCCTACAATTTGGTATTTACGCCAGCATACCACTCTGAGGGTTCGAAGTCCTGTACACATAGGATGACAAAGGACTACCTACGGTACCAATACATCAAAATAAAGCATCTAGCTGGAGCTATTTATTGCTATACGAATGACAATGATAACGCCAAGTAGGGTTGCGCCGTTAGCGAAATTACGGGGCCGGGGCCGGGCCGGGGCCTTCCCAAAGTGCGGAACCTAACCTTCCCGTTACACGGCCCCGGCCCCGGCCCCGTTACATGGCCCCGGCCCCGGCCCCGGCCCTGTTACACGGCCCAGGCGGCCCCGACGGCCCCAGCGTCCCCAGACTCCATTAAACAGCCTTTTGCTTACCCCTTTGCAAGAGTATTGGCAATATACCTCATACCGGCTGTCTTTATGCTTCATTCGGATCCTATGTTTAGTACATTGCGAGTCATTTCTCTATTCCGAAGTCCTATCTTCAGCAGTTCAGCACAGCTTAGTCAAGGTTTTTGTGCTACAATTATGTAAATTAGGTTTATACAATATTTAAGCAGCAGAACTGACAGCCTACACGCAGTCTTTGCCTGTCAGCAATCTAAGCGGTTGCGGAGTTTTGAGCACAAGTGTTGCTTAGGAGCTACACATAGGTGCATTAAGGAATTAAATAGTTAGCGTTTGACAGGCGAATCATGAAATTACAATAAATGTTTGGCTTTTCCATTAATTTGGCATGAAGTAGGAAGAACGTAGGTTGTATTGCTGAACCAAATACTGTAATTGTTATTGTTATTTTGTTATTTTGTATGCTAAGGGAAGGGAAGACAAGCGCCTACTCAGAAATCAGAAATCTTCACTTAGGTATTTAAAAATAATTTCAGTTCGATATCAAAACAAATAACTAGTGACAAGTCAATCATTTCGCGATTTCGCAAAATAATAATCTAAAATTGGTTTTCTAATTTTAATTTGTCAATAGTTCAAAATAAGTTTGCAGTATACGCTTTGATTTCTTTACAATACAACATTATCTTGCGACATTAACTCCTATTGGACTAGTGAAACTAACGAAATATCAACAAACGAAATTGAGATTAGTCTTCTAAATAGATCAGAGACTAACTTTAACTTTCCTACCTATCAACTTTTCTAAGCAAACCTTGCTGAAATGAAAACAAAAAGCTTCTGGTGCGATAAAAAACTGGAATATCTCTAAGTCTAAATTTAATATAGTATATATTATTATATTTTATTTAAGTTAATTTATTTAGCAATAATAGTAATTTATCTAAATATCTAATTATACATTCAAAATAACTAGCAGAATATAGGGAACGTGAAGCATTAATACAGAAAGTTTTTTTTTATATTTCGAAAGTTTACAGGAATTACTGAATTATTTAATTTTAATTAATTAGATAATTACAAAATGATGCGGGATTTTGCGGGATAGGATTTATCAAATTTGCGGGACTACGAGATCCCGCGGGACGGAACAAGCAAATTTAGTTCGGGGCGGAGGGGCGGGCCGAAAGATTTCGTCCCGCGTCCATCTGTGGCTGGCACAACGTCACGTTACAGAGAATTGTGTGCTGTGCTACTAGTGATGTTTCAGCACCTGAAACTGGAACTGAAAATATTTTCAGTCAGTACGTATTTCAGTTTCAGTACCTAAAACTGAAACTGAAACTGAAATTTATTTGGATGAGACCTGAAACTGAATCTGAATTTGAAGTTCCTGTGAGCAACCGTGTGAAACTGAAAATCAAATAAAATGAGACCTGAAACGGAAACTGAAAATCAGATAAAATTAGTCTTGAAACTGAAACTGAATTTGAATCTGAAATTCCGACGAGCAACCGCCTGAAACTGAAATAAAAAGGCTGCCTGAAATATCACTACTACATACGCCAAGAAATAGCCATATGCACAGCAGAAAATATATAATAAAGTGTATTATATACGTCCTGACGGCCCGACTGGGCCCACGGGGCCGCCGGGGCTTACGGGGCCGTCGGGGCCCACGGGGCCGCCGGGGCCGTGTAACGGGCCCGGGCCCCAAAGTCAACGGGGCCGGGCCGGGGCCGGGCCGTTAAAAAATTTTGCGGGGCCGGGCCGAAACGGGGCCGGCCCGGCCCCGGCCCGGCCCCGTTACACGGCCCCGGCGCAACCCTAACGCCAAGTAGCTAGCAAGTAACGGTGTCATTCCCTTTGTTAGTTACAAAACTTTAACATGCTCTAACATTCTCATACTGCTTCGTAGAGACTTGGTGCAAGAAGATAAAATGCTCAGGACATCGAGACTCGAGAGCTTCAATTGGATATAAAATGAGGCTCTATTTGGAAAATTTTAAAAATTATGTACTATAGGCCTCCGTCATCAAACTGAGGCATGCATAAACAGTTCAACACCAGCAATTGCAGTGAAACTTAGCAAACATCTTCCTTTCATATGTGCAAATTGGCACACTAAATTTGGTCGGAATATCTCAAATTTCACCCGACTTATGGACCATTATATTTAAAAATTTGAGAAAATGGCGTATTTTGAGGCAAAAAGCAAACGCGGTTACCAAAAATGTGTGATCTACCTACTCCCAAGCAGCAGCAGGGATTGTGTAGTATGAAAATTGAACATCTATTTGTGTACTGTGTTAATATCTATATGCGAAATTTGTGCAGTGAATGGCTAGTTCAGTTCAAGACGAAACATTTCCTCGGTGGCATTCATTTTTGTAAATCAGAATTGTGCAAAAACGTACTTCATCCAAATTTGAAAATTTCCAGAAAATCCCTGAGCTAACGCACAACACCTCATATAGATATTAACTCGCTACCTAGACCAGACCAACAGTAAAACACTGATTACTTAATAATCAGTAATCAGTAATCAGAAATCAGTAAATTCCGTTGCACAAAATTTACTGATTACCATCAGTAATCAGTAATTGGTAATCAGTAAATTGTCAGTGAAGTCATCAGTGACTTATCAGTAAAGCGTTGCATAAAGCATTTTACTGATTACGTTTTACTGATTATTTGTCAGCAATTTGCCATCAGTCTTTGTTTACTGATTATTTAAGTTATCTTGGTACTTTTCATCGAATCGGTTGGATTTATAGTAACTAATCTTAGTTTATCGTTTATCGTTAGATTGCGCCATATTTACTGATACAAAAATCTTTGAAATCTGTTGACTACTGCCTGATCTATAGTCCTTTATGTAAAGGTGCTTTAGTTTTACAATTCAGCCGATGTTAAGCCACAACAAAAATTTTCTACTGGAAAGTCAGTTTCTACTATTCTATATTCATTATTGAACCAGTATGATTACTTAATAACAATTGTTTTATAAAAAATTAGCTTGCTATATTTAAGGTGAATACAAATTTCTATTTTAAGGTGAATACAAATTGGCTCGGATATAAACTTTCATACGTTTTCATTTATTTGGTCAAAAATACTGATAGCATTTACTGATGGTGGGCGTATGTGACAAATTATATATAGCTCATTTGCTTTTGCACAGCGCTCAAACTTTTTGTCACCGCGAAATTTTCCTAACTTTTCCGTTTTCCTATGTTAGTTAGTGCCCTTATTCACAGAATTGGATAATGTATAAGGATAAGCTAGGTGTATTGAAACGCTGTCGAGTCGAGTGTAATCTCAATTCAAAAGTAAGATTATAGCGACAGTCTCCAAACTCCATAAACTGTGAGCTACCAATTTATTTGGGTTTATGGCTTTATTACACATTTGTTAGGCCTTGTCAGCTTGTTAGATATAACCATGTACTTGTTGTTTGTTCAGGCAAAACTATTTATCACTGGCGGCTAGGCATATTCAGGTATTCGCAGTAACGAAGTCGTTATTCACCAATTGTACAATCTGTTTTACATTACGTATATATTATATTCATACTTGTATAAACAGATGAATAGAGGTTCACCTCTATACATGTTTGACGCTAGGAAACATTTAGGTAAACTCAGAACAGGGCACAAGTAGGTTTATTATTTAGACACAGTAGGTGTATATAGTTGGCTTATCAATGTATTTATTAATTAATTATTTTTAGAAATATTTGTAAGTTTATATAATTTAAAGCACTTCCTAAATCAGAAGTAGTTTATTTTTCCGTTACGTCCCCTCCACTCCAGTTGGTCTTACACTGGTCAGGAGTGATTAGTAACGTTACGTTTTATGACTGGGTGAAGATTGTATAGCCGATAACGAATAATTCTCTAAACAATTACCCGGCGCTTTTAGGGATGAAAATTTGCTCAACACCGGCTGTGTGATGATGATAAACCAGAGATGAGGAGGAGCCGGGATTTTCCGGCTCGGCACGGCTCGGCTCGGGAGAAAATGTGGTGGGCTCGGCTCGGCTCGGGAGAAAATGTGGTGGGCTCGGCTCGGCTCGGCCCGTGGGCATACCCGGCTCAACTCGGCTCGGCTCGGAAGAATATTGAAAGTGGGTCGGCTCGGCTCGGCTCGGCTCGCCCAGCTTGAAATTTGAAATTTGACCGATTGCAGCGAATTGTGGATTTTCTACGTTGTTTTTTGACAAAAGACCTGTAAACAGCTGTCTAACTTTTGTGTACCAGTGTGAATCACCAAAATTCCATTATTACCGAGACACTGCGAGCTGCAGAGTCCACGATTATAAGGTTTAATGATATTGATATTTGGTAAATATATATTCTACGAAAGTGGACACCCATTCATGCTTGTTTTGCTGAAAATTTATTATTATTCTATTCTATGTATACAATATGGAAAGGAACCACTGATAAACGCCGAAAAAATCACGAGAAAACCTTTTGTTTTCCGCAGTCTAGAAAAAAGGCATAATCTGATAAATTGCAAATTGCTTCAGAACTCAGCAATAAAATTCAGAATTCTTTCAAATTATTTTTTAAATTTCAACAACTTTCAACTCCTTTAATTGCTCTCTGCCGATCGTAGCCATAATCGTAGTCAATTGTAATTATGCAGAATAATTTCAAACTCTAAATTAATAGTAAGTATTTCTGGTATATAATCAACACTTTTACAACCTTCTTTGCTATCTGATAAATCACTACAAAGACCCAAAGCCACAGTAGTAAGACAATGCAAATTTTAATTGTAATATGTTTGATAAAACCAAATATGACACGTTGATATAATTAAGTCAGAATGTTTCTTTCTAACTACACCATACATAAGTTGACTTCGAGCACAGCCTAACGTTTAAACTAAGTTGGCGTGGAAGGAAGGTATGAATAAAGACAAGGAAAAACGGAAAAACGACAAAGTTGAAAACAGAAAACAGAATTCATTGAATTTGTTGGCTATTTTGTTTGAACAAATTCGGTACTGATTATAGTGAACTAAAATTTTTCGATAGGGTCGGCTCGGCTCGGCTCGGAGTTTCAATTCTCCGGCTCGGCTCGTCTCGGCTCGGGAGAAATTGTTGCCGGCTCGGCTCGCGAGCCAAGCCGAGCCCAGCCGAGCCGAGCCGCGAGCCAAAATCCTCATCTCTATGATGAACGCACCTCGGCAGCTCCACCGAAGTCGGCCACCACTTAACTCTCGGATAATTGATGACAAGGGGGGGAGGAGATGGGAAATCAGAAATGTGCTAGAGCTGTTTTTTCCGAACTCTTGGCTTGACATGATCCTCTACTGTAGCGAGTTGAGTCGGAAACCACTCGGCTACAGAGGCTCAGAAGTAACTTATTGCATCTACTGGATATGAAACATGCCCTTAAGGATGTTGCTAAAATAAGTCGGTAGTTTAGTATACATAAAGGACGTCATCGTCTTCACCCATTTTATTATCAACCTACTTTGAATTTTTGACGTCATATCAATTCAAGAACTTACTGAACTGGTTTGATTATGATGGATTAAAAGCTTATAATTCGGCAATCAAGAAAATTAATTGTCAAGCTATTATCCTAGAGATATTATTGGGAAAAACACATTTGCGGAGACTCTCATAATAGGAGTCATTTAACGCTTGCTGAAAACTTGAAAGTTGCTCTCCGCCGCACATGATATATATTCATTATCGTAAATTAAGAAAAAATTTAAAAATTTGGACCAGGAAAACTTAATTGTAACCGTTTTCCAGCAGCTTCTTGCTATTACATTTTTATTTAAAAACATTAGCTAAAAGTACTCTAAAGCAGCAGAGAAAGGAACATGCAGTGGACTTTCTAACAATGTGTGGCTTCTTAAATCCTTAACATTGTATGAGTCTCCCTCCAGCTGTTGAACTTGTTCAATCTTTTAGGGGATTTCTTTGAGATCATCCTAAAATTTAAAAATAATCTTAACTCTACTCTATACTGTATACGCTTTTAAATACTGTTCCAATGGTGCATAAATCAATTGCTTTCGTGATAAGAGATAGTGCTAGACCATTGCTACATATTATGTAACTGCTTGGAAATTCTGAAAATATCAATAAGAAGAACAATTTTGGAAAGATTTAGCTACTTTGAGACTATCATAAAAGTACTGTAGTAAGAATGAACTGCTATTCTATTGCTATTTAAGGTGGTAGCTATTTGTTCGACCATAACCGTTTTCAATATTAATATATATTCGCAAAATTCGATCAGACTTATACATACTATCACTGCAATGCCAGATTATATCTTCGTTTTTCAAACACTTTTTAAACTTTATAACTATTGTTCTACGGAGCTTCTCCCTTCTTAATTGTTCCCTTCCCTTCCCAGATGAAAGTGATCAGGGAGCGTCTCAACCAGCTCTGGTTGGTGCTTCCTTCTCCATAGGAAGTTATTCACGCATCTAGCCAGTCCCAGGTGTTTTAGGGAGACGCACTTGCCACTGCAACAGCATCGCAAATTTGGTCGCTATGCAACATCAAATAAGTATTGCAAGTGCGCCATAATCACAGCAGTTTATGTACTCGATGCGCAACACTGTATACTAGATTTCTTTAGAATTCTGTTCACTCATAGGACAGACACTGGAAGTTTAGGTTTCAACAAGACCTTTTTTGACTGACATTTATGTTGCATAAAATGTTTCTTCCCTTTCTAGTACGGAAGTGCTCAGCAGGCCGTAAGATGACAACGGGGAGTTTAGAGTTTCAGGACTGAAATTACTTTGGCTGTCTTCTTGACCTTGCCCTCAAAAGCGCCATTATGTGGCAGCTGTTCCGGCGTTACTTACTTTTTTCATTCTTGGCAAAACTTAGTGACAGACTTCTCTGGTATGTAAGGAGCCTTCCAGTTATGTATATGGAACTATTGGCTGTCAAAGGAGAAATTGTTCTTACACACGTCTCTCAGTGCTTCTGGCCTCCCTTAGTTGTTTGTTGAAACATTTTCACTTGTGTCACGCCTATTAATTGGCAATTACATGCAAGTTGGAATTGTGCTATCTGTCTCTATATTTACTAATCACTATTTCCATAATTACTACAATGCTGGCCGACATCTGGCAATGTGGTGGATCCTAATTCGACAGTTTTATATCCATGCACTGCATCTCTGATATCTTATCATTGTTGGTTTCATTAATTATGTGTTACTGCTATGTTTATGCTAAAGAGGCTATAACAGAAGAGGAGTAGGTTTATTTTTCAGTTTTAAATTTATAATTCCAATTCAACGAAGTGGCCACTAATCAGTTCTAGGCTGTTGTATTAATCCAGATTGCCCTTATAATCTTTTTTTGCTGCAGTTCAATCATTTGATTAATCTTAATCTGTGGTTGTAACTGTAACTGTCCCTCTGGCAAAATTAAACTTTCTTCTTTGCTTCACAATTACAAAGTGAGTATGCATTATATTTTCCATTGGATAAATCGGCATATCCCATCTTAAGCCAAAGGTCGTGTTGATGGCTCTTTTAGTAAACATCCCAAAAGTAATTAATTTCAACTGGTTAACTTGTTTTCGGTGGTTGCAACGATTTATTTTCTACTAGCTCTGTCTATAATTTCTATCGAGATAAACGTTTAACTCTTTTTATGCTATGATGCCACCAGATACATTCGTTTGTAACGCTTACCTTGTAACTAATTAATTTAGATTGGAACGGATAAGAGCTGAAAATTCAGCCAATATAACGATAATACTAAAGGAATTATCAGATCCCAAAGGACCAAGAAATTATGATAAAAGATTACGACCTAACTACGGAGGTAACTTCTTTGCTTGCTGAATGGTAAACTCTGAATAGTCACAAAGTTTTATAAACGGATCACCTATATCATTTCTTATTTGTTGAAAACTTTTTATAAAACTTTTTGTTGTGCTGAGTCAACATGTGTTTGCATTTGGCGGTTTGACATGATATGATTCGAGTTATTTGCATTCGATATATTATGTCAAGGTTTTTCACCTTTGCAGAGCAGCCTGTCAATGTCGGGATCACAATTCATGTATCCAGTATCAGTGCAGTTTCTGAAGTCGCCATGGTAAGAGCTAGACATTCGGTGAAAATTAGTCTAAAGAATCTCCTGTGTCTATTTATTGTGCTTGTCCTTCATTGTTTTAACCGTTTTTGCAGTTTTAAGTGGATGTTCAAAATGGGTTGGGTGGGTTGGGTCTAAAATGTGTTCAAAAAATTTTCGATGTCTCATTTTCTGCAATATGGTCTCTTTTTGAATTGTTGGCGATTAAGACAGACGCACACCTGTACGTAACTTTCGCAAACCTGAACCAATTAAGTTAAATTTGTATGGATGTATTCGAATACATTTCTGATCGATCTGCAGCAAAATTTTAAAAGTTTAAAAATTTTAAATTTATAAGTTTCCAAAGGGGGACCGGACCAAGGGGAACCAAAAAGTTTTTGCCTTCGATTTTGCTAAAAAGTTGCATACATGGTTTTTTGGGTCGCGGAAACGAATCTGAAAACCGTTTTTGTTTCCAGCTTTTCGTAGCTAGAAATAAGCTAAAGCTCTAAGCTCTAAAGCTTAACGTTTAAGCTTATATCTAGCTAACGAAAAGCTGGACCAAAAAACGGTTTCGGAGACCCAAAAAACCCCTCCATGCAGCTTTGAGTAAAAAAATTTTTGGTTCCCCTGAGTCCCTCCCCCCTTGGAAAACTTAAAAATTTAAATTTTTTTAAATTTTAGAATTTTGCTGTAGATCAATCAGAAATGTATTCAAATGCAGCCATACCAAATTCGAAGTAAATCAGTCAAGTTTTGCGCAAGTAACGCACAGGTGTCCGTCTGTTTGAGTATCGCTGAAATGTTTCGATATACTTACCGTACCTTGATTAGAGTTGTGCCGTTAAGAAATTTCCCGGGCCCGGGCCTGCTGAACCGACCGGGCCGGGCCTCGGGCCGGGCCGAGCCCGGCCCGGCCCGGCCCGGCCCGGGCCCGAAGGCCCGATTCAAGGCCCGGTAGGCCCGGTGGGCCCGGCGGCCCGGTGTAGGCCCGGTCGGCCCGGTGAAGGCCCGGCATACAAAAAACAGTGTCAAACAATAGCTAGTGCTATTTATTACAACTTAGACAACTTCTGGAAGCTTAAATTTGACTTTCTTATGCAGAGAATTTGTAAAAATTATGAAATTTGCACAACAAAAATTTGACCGGGCCTCATCGGGCCCGACCGGGCCTGGCCGGGCCTCCAAGGCCCGGCAGGCCCGGTAGGCCCGGCTCGGGCCGGGCCTCCGCGGCTGACCGGGCCCGGGCCCGGGCCGGGCCTACCGATCCAAAAACCGGGCCCGGGCCGGCCCGGTGCAGGCCCGGCCCGGGCCCGGCCCGGAGCCCGAGGCCCGATTCTAGGCCCGGGCACAACTCTAACCTTGATATCTAATGATTTTGTCTGATATTTCAGGATTACACAATTGATATGTATCTTCGTCAAATGTGGCTTGATCCAAGGCTTTCTTTTGACGGGATAGAAGGAGATTTGACTATCGGAGTTCAATACATGAAAAGTATATGGGTTCCAGACACATTCTTCCCCAATGAGAAAAGGTCCTTTTTTCATACTGCCACAACTCACAACTCTTTCTTAAGAATAAAACCTGATGGGTCTGTGCTCACAAGTCAAAGGTAAAACTAGTATATGGTCGGGGATTTCTTTATATATGTAATATATGTATTATTTTACAAAATACTGAATCAGGAGAACAAGTCACTGGCTTGATACATAGATTGAAATTGACTTGAAATTGTAATTGAAATTTATTGACATTGAGATCCAGACAAAAGTATTAGCGGTTTTATCATAGTTCTACAGTTTTATTCAGTACAAATATTATAACATTGAAATATAACAGGTTGCAGCAATTTTAGCTCTGAAAACATGTCTTAGGGCCATTCCATAAAAAGCGCTTAAACAGCAGTAGGTAAACAGTGGAGATCTGGCCCAGGTGCAGGCTATTTCTACCTACTACTACCCGAAGGGAGCACCCGGAGGGTTGCGAAGAAAGGATATAGGATTGGTTAGTACGGATTCAGGCTAAATATTAGGATAAGTGTAAGGATAATCATAGCCGCCCTCTGCATTTTATCATCAGCTTAGCTAATGAAAGGCCTTGGGAACCTTCTTATCGATTGATAAGGCGCATTGCGACTTTTTTCTATTTTTTGGAGACACTACAACGCATACAATTAGCATCATGATCATTTTCAGTCCAGTTCTAAAACAAAAATTTTCTATGACAAAATAAAATAATGGTCACACAGGCCACCATTTATTTTCTAAACACTTAAGTTGTATATTCCGGTAAACTCCTTCATACATAAATATTGTATGCATACATCGTATTCGCATCGCCAAAGCATATGCAAACACAGGCTTAGGGTGCATCAATCAAACGACGAAGACACCGAAGCATATACTGAAAACCCTACAGGCTACTCTGTGCGCATTTGTCTGACCAGGGATCTACGGATTCTAATGAGGATGATGATGTGGACTATGAAACTGGGCCGTACGGCTCGTTTTCGGGTGACTTGAAAGCCGAAGCCATTGGTCCATCCTCCATCCAAAGTGTCAGCGGCTCCTCAAAGAATATAAGGAAGACGGCTACCCCGCGGCAAATGCGAGATTTTAAGCACATAAGACAAACCATTAATAAGCTGGTCCTAAACAAATTTATGAAGCATATTGACTTCGGAAATGACCCAATTAAAGGGATTGGCAGACAAGGGGACAAGGAGGTGATTCGTGACAACAAATGCATAGCTCCATGTTCTACTCATCATTGCGACTGTCTAGTAAACTACCTTCTCTTACGGCTAATGTACTGTTTGTTCTCAATAACATTAACCAACACTTATAAGCTGGCAATTCAGAAAAAGCAAAAGTATCGAAATTCATATACTTGACTCCGTAGCAGGCATTATTTATAAAGAAAAGGAAGGTGAAGAACGCGAATAAAGTAACTGTATAGTTAATTAAACAATGAAACACTGTCAGTCTGCGTATAAACCTTTCCAGTAAATTGTCAGCACGTTTCATGCGTATCTCATTGCGTCAGTAGGTAAGTATGCTGTATTTAAGTACTTACGTAAGTATACTTACGACAGTATTGTACAAGTCATTGCAGCAAGCGGTGACAAGCAAGTATGAAGGAGCTTACCGGCATATGAAAATTAATTGTTTAGAAAATGAGTGTGGGGACCATTATTTTGTTCGGTAATAAAAAATTTTTGTTACTGGACTTGACGGAAAGTGATTAGTGTTGCTAATTGTATTAGTTGTAGTGGCGCCTTGGTCAGAACCGCCAATTTCTGCCTACTAACGGCTTAATTTAAACTTGTGTTTCTTTATGAAAGCGAACCTCGTCTTATACGGCTTAGAAGCTTGAAATGAGCCGTTTAAGCTAAGCCGTTTAAACTTTTTATGAAAAGTCCCTTATATTACCGAAATGGTTTGGCTTACTTTTCCCAAAGAGCTTAATGATTATAAAAAGCCAAATTTTAATTTGGATACTGTTTTCAACCAAACCATGTTTCCCGACTGGCTCTTAGAAAAGAAATTTTTTCTATTCATTTAAGAGACCGCGGTAGGTCTCAAAATGTTAAGGAGCACGAAAATAACATGTTTGGAATGTTTCTTTTTCTTGAAAAGTTGGAACCGGTAGGACAAAACTTGCAAAAAGAGATACCGTCACCGTCCTCGAAAACACCGCTGCGCTGATACTAATGGTAAATGTCAAAATATTGATTGCTGATTATAGATTAACAGTAACCGCAACATGTCCCATGGAACTTCGATTGTTTCCTTTGGATTCTCAATCATGCACTCTGGAAATTGAAAGCTGTATGTGTTTTGTTTACATTATTTAATATGAAAAGCATTGATCAGTGTGTGTGTGTGTGTGTGTGTGTGTGTGTGTGTGTGTGTGTGTGTGTGTGTGTGTGTGTGTGTGTGTGTGTGTGTGTGTGTGTGTGTGTGTGTGTGTGTGTGTGTGTGTGTGTGTGTGTGTGTGTGTGTGTGTGTGTGTGTGTGTGTGTGTGTGTGTGTGTGTGTGTGTGTGTGTGTGTGTGTGTGTGTGTGTGTGTGTGTGTGTGTGTGTGTGTGTGTGTGTGTGTGTGTGTGTGTGTGTGTGTGTGTGTGTGTGTGTGTGTGTGTGTGTGTGTGTGTGTGTGTGTGTGTGTGTGTGTGTGTGTGTGTGTGTGTGTGTGTGTGTGTGTGTGTGTGTGTGTGTGTGTGTGTGTGTGTGTGTGTGTGTGTGTGTGTGTGTGTGTGTGTGTGTGTGTGTGTGTGTGTGTGTGTGTGTGTGTGTGTGTGTGTGTGTGTGTGTGTGTGTGTGTGTGTGTGTGTGTGTGTGTGTGTGTGTGTGTGTGTGTGTGTGTGTGTGTGTGTGTGTGTGTGTGTGTGTGTGTGTGTGTGTGTGTGTGTGTGTGTGTGTGTGTGTGTGTGTGTGTGTGTGTGTGTGTGTGTGTGTGTGTGTGTGTGTGTTTGTGTGTGTGTGTGTGTGTGTGTGGTTAACTAAGTTTGTGCTTATCGAGTCTCATCTTCATGCAGCATGACGTTCTAGATTGTGTCTTGTCTAAACCATTAATTAATGTAAATATATTCTGTCATCGGTTAACAATTCCAGCCAAATTATTGATCAAAAATTGTTTATGATACAGCCCCAACTTTGTTCCGTGTTTCAAATTAGGTCACTGTCAAATTGATTCAGTGTCACACCTTCATTCGGGTCACATGAGCAAATAATTAGGATCTCCCTCTGTCTTGAATTCTTAGCATTCAGCTAAACGTTCACAGACCTTTCAAATCACTTCCTTGCCTTGATCCCTGTTTTTCAGACGGTTACTCAACGAAAGATATCCAATATTATTGGGTTCAAGGTAAAGACTCGGTTACCAAGTCGCCCTTCAAATTGCCACAATTCAAGCTGTCCGCTTTTAGCATCAGGGAGAAGCAGGCAGTGCTCAGTACAGGTAAACAAAAATTTACTGTTGCACTAAACTTCACGATTGTAAAGTACAATAACAGATAAAAGGATAATTACTTCCGATTCTATAACTCGGCTAATTGTATCAGCTTTATATTGTAAGCTTGTTCTAATTTTTCAGCTTTACGAAAACATATAATTTTGTGTACTTTAATTTAGGTAATTACTCGCGTTTAGCATGCACCTTCAGATTTTCTCGGAGTCTTGGATTTTATCTGATCCAAATCTATTTGCCCTCTCAATTGATTGTCATTATCTCATGGGTATCATTTTGGTTGAGTCGAGATGCAACTCCAGCCAGAGTTTCTCTTGGCGTTCTTACCGTTCTGACTATGACGACATTAATGACTACTACTAATGCTTCAATGCCAAAAGTATGCAAAACATGCAAACATAAAGATGTACAAATTGTTTATAGTTGGTCTGATAGATCAAATTTACTGGCTTCGAGAGTCAGAGTATGCTGTTCTTCTAAAATTTTTGTTTCCTTAAAACTGGAGTTTTTTATTCCTGCTGGAACAGGAATGTACAAAATTAAATTTGTCTATGTTTAGTATGTGTTTTCTCTATTTTACCACGACGAGGCCCTATTTTCAACGCAGGGCTAGTATAGGGCATTTTTTGGGGAAGTTAATTTATGCAAATTAGGTTAGCAGCTATTTAAATTTGCAGTCTTCTCGCAGTTATCAACTATCGTCACGAGTCTAAACGGTTGCATATAGTTGGGCGCATCAGTGCCGCTTGGGAGCTCAGTTTGTAGGACTAAGGGACCAAAACAGTGATAGCATTTCAGTTCAACTTAACTGAAATGAAAATGTATTTCACTTGGATGGGGCTACAGAAATAAGAATACCCCATACATGTATCTCTTTAGGGCCGTTTTACACGATCAAAGTTTGATCAAAGTTTTCTTTGTCAAAGAACTTTGAATCATAGTTTACGAAAATATTTCTTATCACATCATGTTGAGAAAAAGCCAGGAAATGGACGGGATGTAGTTGTCACTGCAAGCGGACGACACTGTACACTAGAAATGGACAATTAATTTGTTCTCGTCTGCCCCGAAGAGTTGATAAGGTGAGCTACTTAACCGGTGGTTAAGTAAAAGAACCTTGACAGTTAAATAGGTGCTGTTTAACTATGAGCAAGCGAATCTAAAAAGTAACCATTTGAATAGTCTAACTCGCATGTTTGTGATTACATAAAATAGAAACAGAGAGGTTACAGTATTACAAACAAATTTTTAGCATTGCCTACTAAAATTCTTACAGGTCTCAGAAGAAATATATGTTGCCCTTTTGGGCCAGCTTGTTTTATTACTTCATAATAATAATTTTAGTACAAATATGTCGAGCCTAACTTAATTACTAAAACTTTTGCTAGTTCTTCAAGGAGTTTTTGCCCGCAGAAACAAATTCAAGGTTTCAAAAACTTATTTTTATAAAAAAATAGTTTTGTCACAATAATATCATATTGTCATATTATTTTTGTAAAAGGTGATGTTTAGGTATCTTACATTAAATCGATCGACATCTATTTGATGACATGTTTCTTCATGGTTTTTGCCTCATTACTGGAATATGCTGGCGTCGGGTATTTGAATAAGAAGCTTAGAATGAAGCAAGAGACCAAACTGAAAACTCCCAGTGTCGGAATCATGATGAAACCTCCGTTTGAATCAACGAATCCAAGTCGTGGATTTAGTGCCAGATCAATGGGTTATCAACCTCTTCTGCACAATTTTGACTCAAACATAAACACCGGTGCTTATGGAAACCCCAAGGTAAAAATATGCGATAAAATAAATTAGCAGTTGGATCTTGCATTCATCCAAAGTGAGGCTAAACCAGGGTTAAAATTTATTATTTTTTAATTTCTGAGCGTTATGTGATTTTTGTTTATATTTCAAGTTTTCTCTGCTGCTGCCAAGCTTGGCCAAATTGACATATATGATATTTAAATAAAGGATTCGTTTTTTGAAGGGCACAACTGCTTTTCACAGTTAATTCCTAAAATCTGAAGGTAGCAGCAACAGTTACAGAAGAATTATGTTTTTCAGGCGAGCGTGACAAGCTTTGGTGACGGAATGCATACTCAGACTTATCCGTCGCCACCCTCTCCTTCCATGTACAATCTACCCAACTATGACTGTATCTGTGATATCTCAGGTCGTGCTGTTGAGTCTAGAATCGCCATACCCAAGCCAAAGCGGAAAAGGCGGAACTTCGGCGTCGGTCCCAGTGACATTGATAAATACTCAAGACTTCTTTTCCCCCTGTTTTTTGCTGTATTCAATGCTATTTATTGGAGCGTCTATTACCATATCAGTCAAACTTCTTTTACCGAGCTTGAAGACTAAACTAATACGTGTAGCTTCTACTGTATTTATTCATGAATGCAATCTTGTTTTAGTAATGCAAAATACTTGTCCTTAGTAAACGATTGTATGACCGTCTTTTGAGTTGATTTCACTAATTGTTTCAAGTGTCTCGATTTTGCTGAATGCAAAGCATGTCTTCTGTGGATGAATGCATAGGTATTGCGATAGCCGAAACCTCAAATGACTTGAGAAGTGTCGCTTGAAACTCCAAAAGCAATGAAAACAAGTTACGGCCAGCCATCTTTCCCAATTATAAAACTCGAGGTATCTGTCTTACAAATGGCCCTTATATCCATTAATGAGAGGTTGTTCAAATGTTTATCCTATTGCAAACAGATCAAACTTAAACTTCATTTTTGGAGTAACAATATAAGTGCAGTTTGTTCTCATATATCATTTTATGCAATTTTTGGTCTCGTAAATTGTTAGTACAAGTTGCTTCCTCTGTGATAGCTTTCTATAGCAAACCTTTATCTGTGAGCATTGCAGTTTCGGCTATCTTCAGTAGCAGAATTCAAGAATCAATCCAAATCGTCCTCAATGAAGAAGGAGGTGTAATATCGGCACCTATATTGCAGTTTGCATCACAACCTATGAACAGCGATAGCCTGCAAATGCTATCAACAGGAGCATGTTAAAACAAGCCAGGCTAGCTTAGGACCACCTCCCTTAGACCTCTTTTAAACAACTGTGCCTATGTCGACATTTTGTTTTTGCTGCAGTCATAAATTATTACCTCGAATTTTTGTGTTTTGCAATGCAAATTCTTTCAGGTTTGGAGCGTTAGTTGCGCCTAGGCCTACATTTTTGGACTTACATATCTGGTTGCCTTTTTCGAAGCCTAATGATGATGGTACTGTACGACAGAAGTGTTACCCTCATCTGTTTTCCACTTTTGGCTTAATCAATATTAATGCGTCAACATATTTTATTGTTTCTGCTCACCATAACCAGCATGCTTATCAATCGTTGCCTTTCCTTATCAGAGGATGAAATGACAGAAGAAGAGTAATTCCTTTTCTTCTTCGATTCTTATTACAGTTTTATATACTTTAAAGACTATGATGCTTCAGCTGACTGCTTTAGATAAACATGTATCAACAAGAGTATCGTATAAACTAAATCATAGGATTTAGGAAGAACGATTACGATCGACCATTGTTCAATTCTTATTACAGTGGATACATTTTACTAACTCCCATTCCTAAAACCGAAATATTTCTAGGCAGTCGAATACAGTGAAGCTAGTGTCTAGATTTGCTAAAAGGCAGTGTTTGAGTTGACTCTCTCTACAAAGCATGGTTGACCTGACCAATCAATTTAAAAATACCTATGATTACTTGGTATTAGAAAGGTTGTAGATAAACTAACTTTATTTTTGTTGTTTAGACTGTATAAACTGAGAATGAAGAAGTCTGCCAATATTACCATAATCCTGAATGATTTAGTAGATCCAACAGGGCGTAGAAATTATGACAAACGTCTCAGGCCTAATTATGGAGGTACATAAGAGCCAGTGTTGGCATCTGGGATGGGATCCCATGGGATCCCATGGGATGGGATGGGATGGGATTAAAAACTCATCCCATGTGGGATCAGTGGGATTTTGTGGGATCATTTTGCCTAACAATGCCCTCAAACACCGTTTCCATATTTTGAAAAAGTGCAATATTTTCGTAAATTTGGCATAAAAACGTTTGTTCAATTTCATGATTGGCGTTTTGATGACTATACCAGCAAACCAAAGCATAGAGCTCTTTAAGGTGCTGGTATCGCTTTGTGTAAATGTAACATTACAGGCATTAATTACATTACATTACATTAATTTTTAACGTTGATGAATCTTTCCAAATATGGTGCTTTTTAACATTCTGGACCTGTCCCGAATTTTTAGGTGAAAAAATAAAAAATCTGGTTTTTGCCACTATTCTCTCAGTTCGTTATCGATACACGTGCTTGGTTGATATAAATGGAAAAGGGTCACCGAAATGAACATTTTAACTTTTACGACCTTGAACTTGTATGCTAAGCTAGCAGTTAAGGGCGGGTCCATCATGAAAAATTTTAAGATCACGGATTGCGTTCATTTTCGCACGTAAACTAACTATATATTTCGTGCATATCAAGTTCACATTTTGAGTTCTTCGTTCAGTTGTCCGCAATTTCGACACATCAACTGTGTGCAATTTGAATATGAGGGGTAATGCCATATCAAATTTTGCACTGGGTCGACGGTATGGCACTGAATAATTGCAATTATTAATTAATTCAGGGGCGGATCCAGGGGGGGCGGCCGCCCTCCCGTCGCGATTCGAAGGTAGAAAAAATTAAGGAGAGAAAGAGGAAAAAGGGTAAAAAACCAAAAAATTTTGCGCATTCGGCGCGAATTTTCCACTTTTTAACCGCATATTTATTGCATCAGCGAAGAAAAAGCATGAAACGCATCCGATTTTTCGGAATGAATTACCATTTTTGCCTAAAAATGTCAAGAATTTAAAAAAATTTGTTCAGTTCTTCAGTATAAAAAGAATTAACGATCCGAAGACCGATTTTATTGCAAAAGCAAAAAATTCTTCAAATTCAAATTTACCGCCCCCCCGTCCCGAAATTCTGGATCCGCCAGTGAATTAATTAATTAATTAATAATTGCAATTACAATAATCGCAATTACCCGAGGCGTAGGCAAGACTAAGGTGAATTTTCTCAACAACTGAAGGAGATGAGACTTAAATTTTATATTATTTTATTTATTTTATTTTAATTTTACACAACCTTGGAGCTATCTCTTGTGTGGTCAAATCAGTATAAGCCAAGAACTATTTGGGGTCAAAAAACGACCATTTTTGAGGAAATTAGATCTGTCAAAATTACTGCCAAATTTTTAATTATTTATACTGAATCGATTTAGTCATATCGCTTTACTTTTACTCTTCTACTTTTACAATCTAATTACACAGTTTATTAATGTAAGAAATGTATAAATGCCTATTAGCTGGAGTGGAGTTTTTTTTTTTTTTTTCGTACGCCTCACTCCAGTTGGATGTGCACCAGTTAGGAGTAGTGTCAGCCACGATAATTTTAAATTTTGACTATTGGGGAAGGGTGATTGGCTGACACCGAATAATTGTCTTCACAATTACCCGAGGCGTTTACCAAGGCTGGAGATTTGTCCATCACCGTCTGTGTGATGAACGCACCTCGGCAGCTCCACCCGAAGGCGGCCGCCCCTTAACTCTCGGACAATTAGTTGACATAGGCGGGAAGGGGGGATTGCTAAAGTCCGGTGCCAGCTGGCCCGTTTGAAAAACAAAACATTGAAATTTTGTTGAGGGATCCTTCGGATCCCTAGTCTCATGTTTGCGGCCGATTGATGCAGATGGTACATTCTCCCGATCTGATCAGCCTTGTGTGTTGCGTAGAGCTTTACGGTAAACATATTTAAACAAATTTTAATATGACAGAGACCCGGGGGGACCTTTTTCACCCCCCAAGCCTTGTCTTAATAGAAGTAAAAAACTAACATACTTTTGGTTTTTGCTTACCACTCGCCTGGTAACCCCTGGCGAGCGAGGGGGGCTCCTGGACGGGTGTTGTTGCTGTTGTGGCAGTTTCAGTTGTTGTTGATGCTGTTGTTGTTGTTGTTATTGTTGTTGTCGTTGTTGTTGTTGTTGTTGTTGTTGTTGTTGTTGCTGCTGTTGTTGATGGCTGTTGGGCCTTCAGGGGATGGCCTTCGGAGCTGATAAGGTCAGTGGCAAAATTCGACTGATTTCACCGTCCTGATCTGCCTTGGAAAACCATTTGTTGCAAAGGAATAGATAGACCTGATTATTCTGGGGATCATGGATGTCAACGCAGTCCACGTGCCGGATTGACCCCTGCATTGTCATGCCAAAGTGTGATTTCTTTGACAGGTGTGAGTAGAGGGAGTCTCTCCCGCCGAAAAATGTCCGATTAATTTCGCTGAGAGGGGAGGCCCGTCCGATTCACAGGTCGAGTGAGGCAGAGTGGATCACTCTTGGAGCCCTGGACGCTCACAATCTCAACGTACACCTTCGCCGTCGTAGAGCATCCGAAAATGTCGCTGGTTTTGATGGCAATGTAGTAGGTAAATTTTTTGTCGTTGTTCGTCTTAGCGGAAGTCATGACTTCAGAAAGTGGTATTTGATGAATAAGTATAGATCAAGTTCGATTTTTAATTTGAGAAAAGTACAATGTTGATTGAGTTATATTCGAGTGGAGTTCGTTGCTTTGAGCTAGAGATTTGCCGACAAACGTATTTGGCAAAAGTGTGATTATTTGATTTTAAACATCAATTTCTCAAAAATTAGCCCATGGATTCGCGTAAGCTTTGGCAGGAGGAAAAAGAAAAAAGTCCTGTTGAGCCAAATCCATAAAATTTCCCTCGACCGACATGTCCTTCATATCATGGTACTGATAAATTTTGCCCGATTGTATATAAAGTTTTGAAAAATCGATACTCAATGTTTGATGGTCTATATTTAGTTAGTATGTCAAAAAGTTTTGCTGATTTTGTGAAAATTTTACTTTTATCGTATTTAGTGATAACAAGCTTTAAGACGGTGTGTCAAACTTTTCCAACTCGCAAAACATTTATATATTACGTTTCAAGATTTCCCTCACAAAAGGATACCACCACATTAAGACCTTACGACCATAGGATAACGTAGGGGTGGAATGGGGGGTGCAGACCCCAGACCGACAAAAACGGGTAGACCCCCTCAGCGAAAAGGAAAAAAGGGCAGATCCTATCGTCCAGAAAGGATAAAGGGTAGACCCCTCAGCGATGTTTACTAAAAATTGCTAATTTGTTAGCAAGTTTTAGCGGTTTTTTCAAAAAATTTCTTGAAAAGATTTTAGGGGTGGACCCCTCGCCGAGGTCGGGATAGACCCCCCCCCAGAATCGAACCCCGTGTTAATGTATGCTTACGACAATATTAAAATTTCAATGCTACAGCGATTGAAAGGTCAAATACCGCAAGTGGGATTATATGGGATTGGAAAAAGCAAGTTCGGACAAATGGGATGGGATGGGAAGGCGAATTTGAAAATTTGGTGGGATGGGATGGGATGGGATCAGAGAATTCGTCCCATTTGCCAACTCTGATAAGAGCACATTTTTGTAGGCTTCAAGTTTCTTTCTGCTTCACAATTTTCCTCATTGTTGGTGATGAATGAAAGAAATTTAGAATCTTGATGTAACTTTTTCAAATTTGTGTTGCTCTTCTAAAAACAATATCTTTGTTAATTGTACGTGATCTTTTTTCGTAATAAACCGTTTCCTGTATATCAAAACGAATTGTCCTTTTCAGGAAATCCAGTTGATGTCAACATTACCATTCACGTTTCAAGTATTAGTACAGTGTCGGAAGTAGCTATGGTGAGCGACATTTTATTGAGTAGGCAGTGGGGCGAAGGGGCAACACTGGTGCAATTGAGCAGGAGGTTCCACTCCACCGTACATGAAACTTTGTTATTGTACTGTACTTAGATGTAGTGGTGGGAACAACCGGCCAGATCAGGTCTCTGAACGGTTTTTACTGCAATCTAGAATCTAGAATCTAGAAATCTATATATATTGCAGTAAAGAATAAATAGGTTCGTTTGTAACAGCTATTTAACATTAAGTTAATGTTTAAGGATTATACAATTGACATGTATCTGCGCCAAATGTGGGTGGACCCTCGATTAACCTTTGATGGTATTGAAGGAGACCTGACAATCGGCGTTCAATACATGAAAAGTATATGGGTCCCCGATACATTCTTCCCCAATGAAAAAAGGTCCTTTTTCCATGATGCTACTACTCACAATTCTTTTCTCAGGATTACCCCTGAAGGAAAAGTCACAACTAGCCAAAGGTATGTTAAACAAAAGCATAAAAATATTATCAAGAGTGCATGATTTCTACATAACACAAGAAGAAGGGTATCACTTATCAGTAAGGTTCTCCTCCTATTTTCAATATGTTCTGGTGGTCCAGTAGGTCAATGTTTTCCCGTTTGGGGGAGGCAACAAAACCTATGTGTCTCCATCGGTTTAAACATTTGAACCGACAAACGGACAATCAGAATGTTAAAACCTCTTTCCATTTAGGTGAGGATCTATCAAGAGTAGTTTTAGCTGATACTCTCGTGCTCCCATTCAAGGGGAAAGCTCAATAAGAGGTCTCGTAGGGGATAGAATAGCCAGTGAAGGAATTTTTATTTGGAAAGGGTGCGGCCAGCAGCCAATAATCGGATTCGGCAAATGTTAGCTGTTGGTACTCCCTTTCTTCTGGCATCCTTGCATTTTCACTCCCTTTAAATGGGGAGCCTTGTCGACCAACTTTTACGAAAGGCAATGAAGAGAAGCTGTCAACATCAATGGCAAACTTTAAGCTGTCACTTTTTGCTAAATTTCCCTGAAATTAAAATTTTGTGTCTATGCCAATGTTGTTATGTTGTTTCTGAAATTACAAAATTTAAAACATTCCGTAATACCAAGACCCACACCACAACATTGGTATGGTTTGAATTGAATGCGTTTGACCACGGGCAGATTCCACAAAATTTGTCGACTACTAGATGCGACAACTAGACTCTTTGGCCTCTGTCCGCGAAAACCAGTGCACAATTGATCGACTGAGACTGCTTTCAAACTGGCGTGATTAGAAATCTTTTGGAAAGCAGAATTAATGATGGATTTTGTAATCATCTGTCAAGCTTTCGAAACTTTGCAATTTAAACTACATCGGATTATGTGAAAGATTATAACTCTTAAACTAAAATATATGGGCGCCAATAGTTAACAATAGTACATAATTTTAGGTTAACAGTAACCGCAACTTGCCCTATGGAGCTTCACTTATTTCCTCTTGACTCCCAAGCCTGTACACTTGAAATTGAAAGCTGTAAGTGGTACCGATGATCATTTTGCACAAAAGTGCAGTAACATAATATGTCAATATCAATACGAGTATGTTATGTTCGATATAATATAGTGCAATTATGTGTACTTATTTTGGATCTTGTATGGATAACTAACTTCCTTGCTCAGTGGAAGCCGTAACTTCATCATTTGAGTAATCATTTACATCTGTGGCATACGCTCATACATTCCAGCACCCAATTTTATCTCGGGTCCTCTCAGCTGGAAGATTTACCTCAACATAGTAACAGCAAGAGTACAAAAAATTCGAAGCAACAAAGACTAAAACAGGATTACTTCCCAATTAGGTATCTGTACCGTTTGTCTGTGATTATTGTGCATAATTTAGATGGATACTCTACCAGAGATATAAAATATCGATGGGCAATTGGAAAAAAATCTGTGACCAAGGCTGACTTTAAACTTCCACAGTTCAAACTTACCGGATTCCATATTACAGAAAAACAGGCAGCGTTGAGTACTGGTAAGAGTGTACATCAACTGACATAAACACAGTTACCAGAACAGTTACATTTTTATCAGCTACCGAGGATATAATCCAGTTTATCGTAGGACATCGTTTTGATAATATGCAGACCTAGACCAATAATGTTAACTTTCGGTAAAACATCTTATACTGTTCAGTTTAAAAGAAAGCTGGATCGGATAACAAAACTGCGCAAAATTTCCACAAAAATTTTTTATGTATATAAAGCGCCTATTCAAGCAGAGTACTCTTTTCTTTAAGATTGAGTAATTATTGGTTAAGAGTTATATTTAAGATATAGTTAGGTCCATCGACATTGTTTGCTGTACGTTATTCAATTAAGTTTTAATTTATTATCGAGATATTCCACCTGCCCAACTATAATTTGTAAAATGTTATTTTATTTAGGTAATTATTCACGATTAGCCTGTACATTCAAATTTTCTCGAAGTTTGGGGTTTTATCTGATACAAATTTACCTTCCCTCACAGTTGATAGTCATAATTTCCTGGGTATCGTTCTGGCTGAGTAGAGACGCCACTCCTGCTCGAGTTGCTCTCGGAGTGACAACTGTGCTAACCATGACAACTTTGATGACTACAACTAATTCATCTATGCCGAAGGTACAAAATTACAACAAATGAGTCCATTCATTAAACAAGTGTCTAATTAAATTCCTGTCTTTTTGATGTTTTTCAGATACATTTATTATATATTGTATATAAGCTTACTTCGAATATAAATGCAGAAAACCCGCTCAATGTTCGATTAGTTCCAAGAACTTTTCGTTTGGATTTAAGACTGATCGCCTTGTCTTCGTGGCCACGGGATCTGCACATTTGCACATTTGATTGCGTATTATGGCCTAAGTTCGAATGGTCTACTTTACTTTTAGAATTTCAACTAATTTTATTACTTATTATTTATTTATTATAGGTATCTTATATCAAATCCATTGACATATATCTGATAACGTGCTTTTTTATGGTGTTTGCTACTCTGCTTGAGTATGCGGCCGTGGGATATCTAAACAAGAAGCTCAGGATGAGAAAAGAAACAAAAATTAAAGGTCCTACGACCGGGGTTATGATGATGCCAAATGGATCTGCAACCGGAGCCACAGGAATGCCTGTTAATCGAGGATTTCATCCTGGTTCAATGAATTATCAGCCCCTTTTTGCTGGCTCCGGTTCTAGCACGGCTCATTTTTCCGCCAGCAATAGTCTTACACCCAAGGTAAACCTTATTATACATATGACAATGCAAAAATTATCTTATTGAGTTGTCTTTCTCTGGGTAACTTAGGTAGCGTGTGCTGGAGACATATTTTAAAGAGGATAGGGTACAACAGATGAGCATTTCGTCACACGGAACAGGATGGATCGGGTAGGTTCGGGACCCAACAACACAAATTACTGCCGCGGCACTTTCGAAAAGCTGCCAAAGTAATACCAAATTCAAAATTCTCTTTCTCAGTTAACAATTTTTTGTTATTGAATAATGAATAAGCATTCAGTTTAAAAGTGGAGAAGAAAAGTAATGCGTCCTCTTTAGTTCTAAGCTTCTAGAACATTGAACCCGGCATAACATTTAGTTAAGCGGACCGGACCGGGCCGGGCCGAAAATCCGGCCGGGCTCAGAGTACGGGGATCTGATTTTTAGGGATTTACCAAAACAGGGAGAGACTCGGTTAGAGTAAAGTTACCTGTCTGAGGCAGATGTACTCCAGTTGGAGGGAGGATGAAAGGATAAACCTCCCACCAGCTCATGGCAGTATGAATGGCACTGGCACCAGCTGGGGTATTCAGGGTTCATTCACTAGTAAGAAGACAAATCTCAGTATTGTGAAAACTCAAAATGTTGCATATTATTAATCTCTCATCCAACCACAAACCCCGTTATAGTTGCAGGTTTATATTTCATGTCGGTTTATTGTCGTCGAAACAGAAAGTGTCGAAATTCTAATAACAGCCACGGTTTTATATTTCAGTTGTCTCGTTCAAGTCAGCGCAAAATGCCCACCCAGACCTTTCAGATGACCCCTTCTGTTGGTGCTTATGATCTCCCAGACTATGACTGCATTTGTGATCTTTCCACTCGCGGTGCCCCTGAATCTAGAATTACTATTGCCAAACCACGAAGAAGACGAAGAAAATTGAGCTTAAATCCCAGTGCCATAGACAAATACTCCCGGCTGTTATTTCCATTATTTTTTGCTGTTTTCAATGCCATTTACTGGAGCGTTTACTACTATATCAGCAATGAGAAAGAAAGTAGCCTTGAACCGCCATAAAATAAAATCAATAAATTATATCCTGAACTTTACTACCGACTGTGTATGTTATATACTTTTGTACAGTATTAAAAGTAGCTGGTTTATTCTACCATTTATAATCCGCAAATTAAAGGAGTGCGGTTTGTATAATCCATAATCCATTTAATCCGCCATTAAAAACCGCTATTAAAGTAGTTTGCCAAATTTTAATTTGTTTAATCTGCGTAGCTGCACGAGGTTAAACACTAAAGACTGAAGAAAACTTCTTGGAATCGAACAGTGTGCGCCTGTCCTGAATTTTCATTTGAATCTTAATCTGAATTTGAACATTTGAAGAGGAGAATCACATCACAAATCATCACATCTGGTCTATATCCGGCTACCGAATACTAAATTGATAACAACGCTTCAGATTCGGAAGGAATTTGCTAAACAACTCATATTTTAGTAGGTATGTTGGTCCTTGGCTCAAAACATTCCCGAAATCGGGTTGCATACGGTCCATGTCAGGTAGCCGGATGTCTAGGTTACAAATACTGTACAGCAAAATAGGTTGGTCGTACAGTATTGATGATAGTGATGTGGATCGGATCGGCGGATCGGATCGAATCGACCGATCCAGGGTCGGATCGGATCGGATCGGATCGACAAATTTTCGGATTGGATCGGCCGGATCGGATCGGCATGATTTTTCCGGATCGTCGATCCGGCAAATGAGGCAAATTTTTTAAAATTTGTACCAATTTTTTACAAAATTGCAAAATTTTGTCGAATAAATTTTCAAAATCTTTCCTGAATTTTGTTCAAATGTTGAGTTTTCTGCTGTTAATGTTTTTATGTTCTCTCTCTGGATAAATAAATTGTTTACATGTACATATGTAAAAAATCAAATTGGATTGCTCTTTAATATTTCCTGCTAATTAATTTTTGGACAGTCTGTTCCGCTTTTTAAATTCAGTACCGCTGACTGCTGGGGCTGGCGACTACCTGCACCGGGCCGGCCCGGGCCCGGTTGTTGGATCGGTAGGCCCGGCCCGGGCCCAGGCCCGGTCAGCCGCGGAGGCCCGGCCCGAGCCGGGCCTACCGGGCCAGCCGGGCCTTGAAACAACCTGCATATCGAGATTGAATCAGGGAAAATATTTAATATTTAATATTAATTATTGAATTTATTAAAAATATTTAATTTCTCCAAAATTTTACCGCATTCGAAACTTTGTATCTATGATCGAATAGAGTTACATATTGTTGCACTTGCATTTGAATGAAAGGTATTATGTATATAAAAGTTAATTATGAGCTGGAACCAATACCTGAAAATGTACAAATTTCACTATTCATAGATGGAAGTTTTTGTGAATTCCGGGAATAGGGCGCATTTCTGAGATCTAGGTGTATAACAAAAATAAATCAGCTCGCCAAGACCTTTCGAGTCAAGATCCATAGCTCCATAACTGTTGGTGATGGAAAACATTTAAACACGGAAAAATCTTGCTTTCGTGAATTTGGGAATCGAGTGCATTTTGGAAAATAATTGTATTATTAAGGGGGGGGGGTCACTTTGGTCAAAAATCGATAGTCACGGATTTCGCTCATTTTCACAGATAATATGCCCCCATATGTTCTCAAAAATAACTTAGAATATTAGCGTTCGAAATCAAACTGTGACAGAGTTATTCAGGTTCAAAGCCGGAAAACTTGAAAATTCCGGTGATGAGCCCTGCAAGGTCAGGTGGAGACCAAACGCGACCGAAAACAGGATTAACCGATAGACCAAATTAAAGCCTTTGCTAAGGCAATATTTAAGTGCAGACGTGGCTCAAGGCCAGCTATCCAGGCGTTCATAATGCTTGCTTGAGTGCTGCACTGACCTAACCTTGCAGGACTGTCCAGTATGACTTTAACTCGTTTTATCTTGCACAGACAACATTTTAGACCCATGGTTCTATGAGAAAAGTTGCTCCTCGTTCCATTAGCTATCAGTTGATACACATTTTGTCTATATTTGGAAAAATTTTAAAATTGACATTTTTC
Organism: Trissonchulus latispiculum; assembly: GCA_030248195.1. Taxonomy (NCBI): domain Eukaryota; kingdom Metazoa; phylum Nematoda; class Enoplea; order Enoplida; family Ironidae; genus Trissonchulus; species Trissonchulus latispiculum. The sequence continues at coordinate 67,249 of JASAND010026574.1, forward strand.
ACCTATAAAGATCAAAGGTGCCGCCACAGCAGCATGTTCAATATTGACGCATTTGTTTTGGCCACATTATGTAACAGACATAGATATATTAATTAATCTGCCAACTTTGGCGATTTTTTACCACATAATGAGTGAGAAACTATCAAAAGAATGTGAAAATTATGAAAAATGGCCATTTTTAGCAAAATTTGCTGTTTTTGTGGCAAGTTTTTTGAGCTTACTGTAGATGATAGAAACGTGCGAGTACTTTCATAAGACGTGGTTTTATGCGTAGAGTGCAGCTATCTATTGGCCGTTTCTGTATCTCTTGCCAATCGTTCAGGACAAGCAAAAGAGTACCGTAGGTCCTGTTTTTCATGGTCCAAAAATGGCCGATTTTCCAAAATTCTGACTTTAAAAATTCGCCAAAAATCCAATACTGAACAGAATCGCTTCAGAGAAGATAGCTGCACTCTACAATATGTCCTTAATGGTTCTGAAAAGGTTGCAGAGTTCCGACTCTTATACAGCGAAAAAATTTTCTGCCACAAACTTTTTAACCTAACTTTTTCATTTTCCTATGTTTAACACATGTCGAGGTCCTGTACAGAACGATAGAAGCAATATTTCGCAAAACGCTCTTGTCTTGTTTCGCGGACCCATGGGGACTAGAAAATATGTGAAAATGAGCAAAATCGGAGATGGTCGAAAAATCGGCAAAAAAGTGACCCCCCCCTCTTAAACGTGTTCAGTTTATCAAGAGCTTTTAATAATAACCATATCGTGATCATTAAAACATTTAAATTCAGGAAATTTTGAAAAACCGAAAATTCCGAAAATTGGGTGCAGTTTGGTTGAAAGGTTGTAACAAGTGCCAGAATATGCAGCGGAAAAACATGCCGGAAGATTATATATTTGATCACGAAAACTACATCCTCAATGTGCATAAATTTTAACAAACCAAACAAATATTTTGGATTTTCTATAAATAAAACCCGGGATTCCAGATTTTCCCAATTTCCATGTCGTCCCCGTTTCTCTACCCCGGACCCGGAGCAGGCGGATCTGGATTCGTCTGTCGTCGATGCGTTGCGCGCAGCCGCAGGTGCCGACGACCCTTCGCCCAACCAGCCCCAAGCGGACCGGTCCGAACCTATGGACCAGGACCAGTCCGCCTCGGATAATCCAACCTCCCGCCAGGATGAATCATCCCATGTCGAGGAGCCTTCTGCTGGAGAGCCCGACGAAGAGGCCTTAATGGATCTGTCGGCTCCACAGTTCCAACCCCCCCCAACCTAGCCAGGCCTCTCATCCCGAGGAGCTGGCACCCCCAACCACCACTGCTTCCCCAAGTCCAGCGCACCCTGCCCGAACTGGACGCGAAATGGGAGCAATCCCCCGACGTCGTCCTACCCAGCATCAACCCCCCCCAGCCGCACAGGCATCGAACCCACGGCCTGAACCTACCCCATCCCATCCGGAGGGAGCTTCGAGACAGCCTCGAGACTCCTCCGCTCAGCATGGGGTAGCCTCAGCTGAGGACCCCGCAATTGAATACCTTGACCCCACCGCCGGTCCCGTTTTCACCGTGGGCCCATGCCCTCCCAATAGCCATCATGCTCAGCGTGTGTTCTATCGGGACACAGCTGACGATGCCACCTTTTATGCCCAACAATTAGCCTATGCGGCATTGAATGGTTCAGCGTCCGCCGGTACCCAGTTTTATGACGCAGCTCATAACTTGGGTCAAGCCCTTTCCCGTCTCCCTCCCGGCGCGAGCCAACTCCCCCAGCAATACCGGGACGCTGACCCCATCCCAACTGGCCCCCGATGCCGGATAATCGCCACGATGGGTGATTTCTTCTTCTACTTCCCAGAAATGACCCATATGATGGCCAATAGCTATGCAGTGGCCCTCCACGTGGAAGGAGGCAATGACTGGCAATTTGGCCTCCCCCAGGAATATACCGTTAATATCCTCCAATTGATGGGACCAGTCCACGCCCCCACCTCCAGGATCAGACGATGTATGTCATCCTGGTCAGCTTTATCCTTACCCAACTGGAGGATTATTTCCCGTTCCTTTCCCTACTCGTCAACCTATTGTCCTTTCATCCTATGACCCGCCTGATTACCCATGGAGCCCCAGGTGATGCCCGGCGCCTATCAGGGTGCCTGGGCATACCCCACCTGGACATGAATATGGTGGAGCTGATAGAGTTTCTCGAGTGAGTAGCCCGCTTGAGACAAGCCGCAGCTCCCCAAAACCCTCAGGTGCTCCGCGAAATGCCTACTTGGCCCAGCCAGACTACCGACCGAGCAGGCTATTTGCGCGGACCACCGTCCCATCTATCCCGCCTAACGTCGGAGTACCATTTCCCCAACCCTAAGGAACATACCTGTTGCACCCAGGGTATGGATCCCCTCCCCCACATTCAAGACATCGTGTATGCTGCACACGATATCTATACCCATGCTATATTGGCTCACCGGGCAGCCCGGCAAGTCAACATCCATGACCTTCAGCTTGCTCCTCAATTGTCCTCAATTGATGCTGCTTATGCGTGGAGTCCAAGACGTCGAACAGCACCGTCGTCTTGGAGCCGGCCCCATGACCCGCGCCCTAGAATTTACGGCTTTAGACGCCCGCCCCTCACGACGTCAACGCCGGGAACAGGAGGCCATCTACGAGGAGGTCATGTTCGTCGGTCCCGTTGAAGTACCGGCCCCTGGCCCGTCCCCGCTTTGGTCCCTCAGTTTTGACCTTGACCCCCCTGTCCAATATCCCCACGTCCTTCGCGGAGCAGTGTTCTGGCCTCTTGTCCAGTTCATCTGCGATTGGTCTCAGTGGCACTATCCCCAACGCCCGTGGGCCGACATTGACTGGCGACGGGTGACAACTGCGCGTCATGGTCGGCCCCACCCCAGGGACCCGTCCAACTGTCACCATCGACAGCAAACCCCGCCTCCCCTCCCTGCTCAAGTCCGAAATCGCCAACGCTCCCTGGAGCGCAGCGATACTTCCGGCAGTA